>CBVK0100352758.1:0-20571 GCA_900067695.1 Picea abies
TATATATTTACCTAATTTAAATATTTACCATAATTAAAGCAATGGTAACTAATAAATTATTTTTAATTAATTATTATATATATTTTTTGTTAGTTAAAAAAAATAAAACAAATTACAAATTATTAAAAAAAAATTTATAACAATAATTTTTTTTTTTTAATTTGAAACGGGCATCGTGGGTCCTTGCATGAGGCCCACGTGCCCCCTCTCTCTTCTACAGCTTGCCCACGCCAAATGAAATAAAACAATTAAATAAATAAATAAAAAATAAACAACTATGAAACCTTAACCCCAACTTACTCCTGCATTTTCCCTAATCTGTTGCTCCGTGCATGGTCTTTTGCTCATGGATTCCATTGCTATGCTCACAGAGCTATCAAGTGGATGCAGAGGTAGAGGTGGTCTGAAGCACAGTTCATGGATGCGTAGTGCACCCCTATTGGGTCTCTCTCTCATGAGCTCCTCATGTCCTGAGGATTGGCTGGTTAGGCGCTCGATTTTAGCTACAAATGGTTTGGCTGGTATGCTCGTGGTTTTAGTTTTATTTGCTCTTGGTTTCATGAAATCCTAGAATGTGCTCGTGAGATTTTTGGTTTTGTTTGACTCTGTTTCAACTACAAAAGGTGCGAACAACAGTGGGTTCTTCCCCCTTTTTTTTTTGAGCGCTCAAGAGTTCTATAGGAGAAATATGAGGGCGTAGGAGATATAAGGGGAAACAGGATCGCTGATTAGTAAATCATGGCTTATTCTGTTGATTTATCGCTTGGTCTCTGGCAGTATAATGTCATTGTGACATGGTGATGTGCTTCTAGTTACTATGCTTGGAGGTTAGGGCTCTGGCGCTTTGGTCTGCAGGCTCCTCCCTGTGGCCTGGCGCATGGGCGTTTTGTTTCCTGCGGCTCCTCCCCATGGCTTGGGTACATGGGAATTTTGTTTCCTGCGTGTTTTGTTTCCTGCGGCTCCCCCCCATGGCATGAGTGCATGGGCGTTTTGACAGGTAGCTTCATGTGATGCATGGCTCATGGACTTAGAGATTGGGTTTAATGCTCAGATTTTAGTGTGCGTGCACAATGGGCGTCTGTTGTGGGTTCCCTCTTTTGCGACCTAGTGCTTGGATGTTTCTCTGTGCTCTTATAGGGTATTTTCCCAATCCTAATGACTGCAATAGACTGGCTACTGACCTTTCTTCAGCCGCAGGTGCTTTTTTTTGAACATTCTTGCTTAGAGTAGGCATAGGCTGTACCATTGGCTTGCTAGATGGAACAGGCTTAGAAGCAGAGCTGCCTTTCATAACAGATACAGTCCTCCTTTCTTCTTCGTTGAATATAAACTTGTTTTTTTTGTTTTGTTTATTATTATATATATATATATATATATATATTTTAACCCATGCCATTAATTGATTTTGCATGCCATTAATTGATTTTTTTCATTGATCAACTTTGAGTTGGACTCTGTTGGTTCTGCATATCTTCATTGAGGAACAGAGAGATACAATTGATCTAGCATAGAAGAGAGGAACCGTTTGTAGGTCTCAGTCACCGGTGAAGGGAATAAGGTGATCGATTACTATAGTAGCCATTGGAGCAACCGAAAGATCTAAATCTGGGCACATTTTTTTTTTAATTTACATGCCCTGTAGCAGTGTTAAAGGGAGTTGCCATCGCTAAGAAGAGAGTTGTACCGTTGGTGATTTAGAAGAAGGAGATGACCACATAACTAGATCACTGTCATTCTCTAGACGACAATTTTGTTTGACCTTTGGAGATAGCATTGTTGCACATTGACCGAGACATATTTTGTTTGATATTGCAGGTTCAGAGAATATGAATAATAGGAGAATACGAATAATATATATATATTTTTTTTCAGGTTTGGCAACATGCCTTCCTCGTCTTGCAGATCTAGTAGCCTTTGCTAAAAGCTATATGTACAGTCCACTTTATAGGAATTACAAGTGAGATAAAACTTCTCACAACCCGAACTGGGCAGAGTTTGTTTGATGTTCAATTTATTTTTCAACCAATCTCTGGAAATGAAAATTCATGTGCTGTCGTGATGAAGCAATTCGTGTAGAGTGTGGTTGGGCTTGCTGATCAACGCTGTGCTTTGGTGACTGTTGTTGGATAAGAAGATATAGATTAAGCAGATGCGTGGAGAAAATAATAAGCTCCTCGAGGGCTCCTCCTTGCTCATGTGCGCTGGCTTGAGATGTGTTGTGATTTTTTTTTTGTTCAGAGTATTTTTTTGTCTCTTTTTTGTTTTTTAAAACCCAATACGTATATGATTATTTATTTTTATATCTGTGTTAAAAAATTTGTGTGCTTGGCTTGGTTTGGCGCTTAGGTGTTAGGCTCGATTTAGTTTGGTTGTTGGTTGCCTTCTTTAGATTAGGGTTTGCAAGTTTGTTTTTCTCTTTTCTTTATTTGGAAGGTCTAGGTTCCATTCTCATCGACCACCATATCCTATGACTCTTTTTTTTATATAAATATATATTTTAAAACATACTGTATAATACTAATTTTATTTTAGAAAAGTAAGTAAATAAAAAAAATTAAGTAGATCTGTATATAAAAAAACAACATTTTTTTTTTTTGAAAAGCTCATCTATCTTTTATGAGGTTTCTTATAGGTTTTTTTTTTTTACAGCTTCGCAGGTGAACAGGTGTTGGTTCTAAAGAAAGAAAATTCAGTTGTAGGTAAGCCCTTAAGGCTCCAGTGCTTCAAACTGAATCTTTGATACCATGTGTAAGATCTCTGTCCCCACAGAGCCTTATAAAACACAAGTAAAAAAAAAAAGAGTAGATAAATGTTATTCTGTACAAATTAATTTTCAGCATTTAACCATAATTTATTCAACAAAAATAAAATTTATTAACATCATGAAAATAAATCACATATCCATCACATAACACAACATAATCACTAAAATACATACCTCTATCTGATGCTAATTCTCCAATTCTCCGGTTGTCCTCTCTGCTGCTCTGCCCAAACTCTGCCCAAAACTGAATCTTTCCTCCCTGCCAACTAGGAACAGAGCCTATCCGGCTCCCTAGCTCTAGGATTCTGTGAGGATTCCTGGCCCTCGAGCCCAAAAATCCCAGCAACCTGGTGCACCCCTGTAACAGTCCACCCAAGCTCCAGACTAAACCAAAAAATACCAAACAAAAAATACAGTTCTTCTCTCAAAATAATGCTTCCTCTCCCCAAAATTTCATAATAAATCCCTCTCCCGAAGGCCTTTGCCCCCTCATATCCTCCTCCCATTCACCACCTCCTCCTTCCTTTAATGCCACCCACCTTATCCCTCCATTTAATACCTTATCCCTCCATTCATTACCCTATCCCTCCATTCAATACCTTATCCCTCCATTCAATGCCCTTTCCCTTCATACGTAAAGTTTTCTAATAAATAAATAAAAATTATTAAGAATTTAATTCGTTACCCAAACCTTTAATGAGTTAATTAATTAATCAACAGATATAAACAATTAATAATTAATTAATTAATATTATTAATAAATAATCATTGTTTAACTAAAATACATTAGGACAATTAATTATATAATTAATTATACTTGATAAACCTTAAGAAATCATTTAACTAGGGTTGTTACAATATAAAAAGAGGGGCTTCCCTCTTTCTTGGAAGAGAGGTGATTTTCAAGATAAGAGGGAGGTTTAGTGAGTTGAATGTGAGGACCTCACAATGTATCAAGGCCTTGCGAGAACTCTAGCTCAACACCTTGGAGGCAAACCGAATGAGTACATGGTCATATACCATGGATGCAAGAGGGTGGAATGTTGAACATGTTCATGATTGGATTCTAGTTTACCTAAATGTTAGATTTTTGAGGCTACATGTATTCATGTCCAAGAGGTTGGGAGAATGTTGGATGTATGCTTGCAGGTTTTTGGGTTCTGTAGAGGTTTACATGAATGATTGGTTTATGGGTTGTGTAGAGTTTGACATGGATACTTGGTTTTTAGATTGTGTATAGGTTGACATGAATACTTGGTTTAGATATGGAGATCAATGTTTTGGAGTAGGACATTAACAATCCTTGGCTAAGGTTTGAATTTTTTTTATTGTAAGGGGCCAATTTTTGTTGCTACACATTTACTTTGCTTGTTTAGAATATATCAAGGATATAAGTTCAAGGTAAAGTTTGAGGAACCATAAATATAGATGTACCAAGACTCATGGATACAAGGGATAATGGCATGGTTTATGGGGAGACCTGAGGTTCAATTGGGCCATGGATAGTGAGTGGAGCAACCACTTGAGAGAAAGAAGAAAATATATATGTTCCATCAAAAGGGAGATATGTTGAAGAGGCCGTGAGAGGGTGAGATAAAGGGAAACAACTATTGATCTAAGAGGAGGGGCCTCCCTCTTGCTTGGAAGAGAGGTGAGTTTCAAGAAAAGAGAGAGGTTTAGTGAGCTAAATGTGAGGACCTCACAATATATCAAGGCCTTGCGAGAACTCTAGCTCAACAGCTTGGAGGCAAACCAAATGGTGGTATATTCCCACCTTTTCCTCCCATACTTGGATGAGTACGTGGTCATATACCATGGATGCAAGAGGGTGGAATGTTGAACATGTTCATGATTGGATTCTAGTATACTTAAATGTTTGAGTTTTGAGGCTGTGTGTATTCCTGTCCAAGAGGTTGGGAGAATGTTGGATGTATGCTTGCAGGTTTTTGGGTTTTGTAGAGGTTTCCATGAATGCTTGGTTTATGGGTTGTGTAGAGTTTGACATGAATGCTTGGTTTTTAGATTGTGTAAAGGGGTGAAATCATGAAGATGGGTTACACTTTTGCTTGTTTTATGAGAAAAAAAACTGTATTTTCACAAGTTCTTCAACTTCCAGCATACAAAAGTACTTTTTTTATTTAGAATTTCACTTTATAGTAAAAACAAAACTTGTGAATAATTGTGTTATCTTTCCAATGACTATTTCTCAAATTTTGTTTATCACGATTTGATATGTCAATTTGACAATTGTTTAACAATATGTTCCTTAAACATGAAAGGAATGATAATGTGTTACTTATTTATACAACAATGTATCTATTATTAAACTTATGTTTTTAAGAAATGAAATATAATGCAACAATCTACAGAGACTCTATTTTATTATGACTATAATTTTGAATCTAACGGATGAATATTATAATTTCTAGATTTTTTTGAAGTTGACCAAGCTGAAAACGTTGCCGATTTTAAACACATGTTTTTCTACACCTTGTATCTATCTTAATTTTTACTTAAAACTAAAATCTAAATATACCCTTTTGAATATAACAGTTTAAGGATTATGAATGTATTTTTTTCCAATTTTTTCACTGTATATTTTTAGAGATACCGATATTTCATTTCACCGAATCATAATGTCTGCTGAAAATATTATGTAGTAATTTAAAAAAAAAATTAAATAAAATTAGATAAAAATAAAGAAAATGAAAACAAATTATAGGAATTGAAAGTAGATTCAATTTTGGAAATGCTGGTGTCATTTTTGAAACCAAATTCTTAGTATTTGCAGGAGTCCAAAAGCTCCGAAGTTCAGGTAAGCTTGGGGCAATTCTCTGGTTTTTTTTTTGAGTCCCAATTTCACGTTTTTGGCCGAAAAACTAATATTTCGGCTGAAAGAATAAAATCTAATGGAAACCGTCAGAAATGGACGGTTTCCAACGTTTTCGGGTGAAAAAAACTTCTTTCAGCCGAAAGACTATTGAGCAAATTCCGTCGGTCGGAAAAAATGAAAAGACACGTCGTATTGTTTCATTTCGCACCAAATTATATAAATAGGATTTCAGCCGAACACATTTAACACAATTCATCGAATGGACAGACAGATATAAGCACGGGGATAGGGATTTCAAATCATTTCTATTACTGATTGCAGTTGTATTATTTTCTTTCTTTATTTCTTCCCTCTGTTCCATAGGCTTAATCGGAGGATTGATATCGATACATGGTGGTTTTCTAGAGAACTTAAACAAAGTTTCGAATCATCCTTTTGGTTTTTGTTGAATAAGGTAATTGATGTTTGTTCAATTTTTTATTGGAATAACAATTTATGTTAGGATATTTAGACACTTCGGAGTTATTTAAGATCTACTTGGTCTAATATGTCATTAGGTAAAAGTGTGTTTCTTTAGTATGCATTTATAGTTAGGAAATCTGATGGTCACGATATGTTTCCGACATAGAGTGATTCAACGGTTCATACTCTCCTCAATCTTAATGGTCATTGATTCGTGGCTTAACACCTGATTGGTCCATGATCTCTATTTAAAGAACATGGAGGGTCATTTGCCGATGATTGATTGTGAGAAAATCTCTTGTAAAATCTCTCTGTAATCTTTTTCTTTGCATTAATAAGCTGCTCCAAGTGGCCGCGTTGGCTGGGGCCGTGGATGTTTCCCCGTAGGGGTTTTACCATGTGAAAACATCGGTGTGTTGATCTTTGATCTGTTTATGTGAGTGGTTACTGAAGGTGTTCATCCTCTGTTGGAATACATGTGTTGTCGAAAATGGTATCAGAGCTTGTTTGAAGATCCGCTCTTGTTGAAGATCGAGATTATGAAGCCGAGTTGCCTCATATCCACTTTCTATCATTTTCATATATTTCTGGGATGAAAGGACTATTCCATTGCATTCAGAGCACTCGTTTCATTCAGGAATACTTTCGTTTCACTCGAAAAGGTTTTCGTTTTCCCGAGATACGACCATTACAGTCAAATTCAGAGGTATAAAGCTTGAATACATATTTTTAAAAATTTTTGCAGAGTAGTGATTTGGTTTTGTTTTATTTATTTCCGGGTTGATACTCTTCTAGATCTGCGTATGCTCTTTGCCCCATGCCCTGTGTGATCTTGTAAAATCAGAAACAGATAGGAAAAGGTGCATCTTTCGAGTAAGCTAACTGAGATCTAACCCTTGTTGTCATCGATAAGTGAAATTGTTTTCTTGTGTCAAAAGAGTTTTTTTTTAGCACACTCTCCAAGGCCGTCTTCAACAACAAAAACAACAACAACAACAACAATCCTCCTTCTGAACATTACAATATGTTTTGCTAGATCATTTGGTGAAAAGTTACCTTATTAAGTAAGAGGTCTTGAGTTCAAGTCTCTCTTTTGTTACCTTTTTTAAAAAAGTTCATTCTAAAATTGTAAAGTGTATTTCACTTCATGTATAAAAGTGAATCACTATAAGTAGCTTTAATATTTTATTTTAGATTTATTTATTTTGCATGGAACTTTTTTGTTATAAAGTAACTTCATTGTAAAAGTGATCCCACTTCTCTTTATAAAAGTGGGTCACTTCATAAAGAAACTTATACAATCACGTGGTCATTTGGTTACCTATCATGCCTTTTTTTAAAAGGGCATAACTCTAACATCAAAAGTTCATTTTCAATGCCCTTTTTTTTAAAATCGCATAACTTTTCGAGCTCTTTCCATCCAGATCATCAATGTCAGTTTTTAAATACATATTATCTGCATATTTAATATGGATTCTACAAGTACTGTCTTTCTTACCAACAACAACTACTTCCAATGGAAATCTCATATGGAAGATTTATTAAGAAGTAAAGGCTTGTACCGGATTACCTTGGGAAAGGAAAAATCACCCACTGATGCTGATAAGAAAGCCAAGTGGGATAATAGGAATGACGAAGCACATGGACTAATTAGAATTTCCATATCTCCTGATTTAAGGTACCGCATTCAAGATATTGATGACCCCAAAGAAGCTTGGGACACAATTGAATCTAGTTTGGTAAAATCAATATTATTCCAACACAACAGTTAGAAAATCAAATACTGACCTTGAGTCCAAATGTTTTTTCTTGCCTTGGAGACTATCTATCTAGGTTTAAAACACTCATAATTTTATGTGAAGAATGTAAGATGAAGATGGAGGATGAGCGTTGCATCTATCTTATTCTTTCTAAAATAGGTAGTGCATATTCTGTGTTTGTATCTACTTTTTATGCCATGAGAGAGGTTCTAGGGTAAGAAGCTTATGAAAAACCCACTCTTGAGTCCTTTTGTGCTTCTTTGATTCAAGAGGAAGATAAGCTTGTATAATTTGGAGTGATGAACACTGCAGGTCCCTCCAGCAAAGCCTTAGTTGCCCAGCAGAAAGATGAACCCAAGTATCCCAAGAAGCAACATCCCTGCTACAACAACAAACAACATAAGGGTCCCAAACCTACTCAGACAACTTCAGCTCCTACTGGTGACAAAGGAGAAAAATATAAAAGTAAGAATACTAACAGACATTGCAACTGTTGTGATAAAGATGGTCATGATGAGTCCAAATGTTTCAAGAAGATGGCATCTTTAGAAGCAGCGATGAAAAAGCACAACAACAGTATTGATTCTACTTCTTCTTCTCACGGACATGCACTTTCTGCTTCTGGTTTCTCCTTCAATTCAATTTCTACTACTACTTCTTCTTTTGATGAGTGGCTTATTGATTCAGGAGCATCTTATCATATGGCTAAGGATAAAGCCATATTTTATGCTCTAAATGAATGTAACAACAAGAAAATATTTGTTGGTGATGATAGATCTCTTAGTGTTGTAGGATCTAAAATAGTTCTAGTAGATAATGGTCATTTTAATGATGTAGTATGTGTTCCAAGTCTTTCTTGTAACCTTCTATCAGTATATCAAATCACTCATTCAGGTGAAGGTAAAACCATCGAGTTTTCACCTCACCAAGTTGTAATCAAGGATCTAAAAGATCCTAAGCATGTTCTTACAACTGGAATTGCTGATGATATTACCAGGTTGTACAAGTTTGACAACTTTGGGTCATCATCTTTTTCATCAGTTTTTGTTGCTCATAGAGATGACTTGAGCAAACTTTGGCATGAGCGGTTTGGTCATCTAAACTATCGCTCATTGCAACAACTATGTAATTAGTAGATAGTGACTAGTCTTCCTCTTGTTTCATGCAAAGATGGTGTTTGTGCCAGTTGTGTTCTCGACAAACATCATCGAGAAAATTTTGACAAATGTGCCTCTTGGCACGCCTCGGGTCGTTTGCAGCTTGTTCACAGTGATTTGTGTGGTCCACTTTCTTCTCCTTCTTTTTCCGGGTGCAAGTATTTCTTAACTTTCATTGATGACTTTTCAAACTCAAGAGTGAATTTTTTGACAAGTTTTTGGCCTACAAGGCCCTTGTAGAAAAGCAATCTGGACATCAAATTCAAAGGTTAAGAACAGATAATGGAGGTGAATATGTGAACAATAATTTTACAAGATACTGCACTACACAGGGAATCCAAATGCAACACACTATTCCATATACACCACAACAAAATGGTGTTGCTGAGAGAAAGAACTGCACATTAAAAGAAATGGCTAATTGTATGATCCAATCTAAGGGATTAAGTCTAAAGTATTGGGTGGAAGCCATCAACTGTGCAAATTACATAGTAAATCACACTCCCACAAAGGCTCTTAAAAATATAACATCGGAAGAAGCTTGGACTAAAATTAAACCAGATGTAAGTCACTTCCGTGTATTTGGCAGTATAGCATGGGCTCACATTCGTGATGAAGAAAGGAAAGCATTGCAACCTAAAAGTGAGAAGTGTATATTTTTTGGTTATTCTGAAGATGTCAAAGGTTATAGAATTCTTCAACCACATTGTAATGAAATTATTCTTAGAAGAGATGTTAAATTTGATAAAAATATCTTGGCCTATGAGCCTAATTCAATGGTTGTGCCTTCTTCGGCCTGCGAACCATCTTCAACGTTTGTGCCTTCTTCTGTTCCTATTCTGGTTTCTTCTTCAGATGATGAAAGTGAGGATGAAAATCCACCTCCGTCTGCTCACCCTCCTCCAGATGATTCCTTTGAACCTAAACCAATACCATCTCCACCACTTCCTAGATGGGTTCGTTGAACACGAGAAGCAACTGGTGATCTTGTCGGTGATCCTTCAGATCAATGTCATACACATTCATAGTTCCAATGAACCTCTTCTCTTTTGGCTCAAGTTTCTGTAACTCATGATCCAGAGACATTTGTAGAAGCTTTAGATCATCCATATTGGGATACATCAATGAATGAAGAGTGTCGTTCTTTAATGGAAAACGATACTTGGGATCTTGTACCTCTTCCAAAAGGAAGAATACTTGTTAGATGCAAATGGGTCTACAAAACTAAGTATGCATCAGATGGAAGTGTTGAAAGACACAAGGCTCGGTTAGTTGCCAAAGGATTTTCCCAAGTTGAAGGAATTGACTATAATGAAACCTTTTCCCCTATAGAAAAAATGAATTCCATCCGCCTTGTTCCTACCCTTGCTGCCTCACATAAATGGGAGGTCCATCAGATGGATGTTAAATACACCTTCTTGCATGGAGATTTGCAAGAAGAAATCTACATGGAACAACCTCCTGGCTATGTCCAGAATGAATCTAGCCTTGTTTGTCGCCTCAAGAAATCTGTTTATGGTCTCAAGCAAGCTCCCCGAGATTGGTATGCCAAAATGGATAGCTTTCTTATTGCCATTGGATTATCTAGATACCATTTTGATCCTAATGTCTATACCAAGAAATTATGAAGCCATCTCATAATCCTTTTCCTTTATGTTGATGACCTTATCGTTACTAGTAGTGACTCAAAAATTTTAAACCATGTGAAAACCAACCTTAAGAAGAAATTTGAAATGACAGACTTAGGATTTTTGCACTATTTCCTTGGCCTCCAAGTTTTGCAAACCAATGAAGGAATTTTTCTTTCCCAGTCTAAGTATGCTTGTGACCTTCTTCGTCGCTTTCACATGGATGATTATAAACCAACCTCGTCTCCCTTCCAGTCTGGAGTCAAGCTTTTTTCCACCTGTACTTCTCCTGAAGTTGATGTCACCCTGTACTGTCAGTTAGTTGGTAGCCTCTTATACTTGAATCATACCCGTCCTGATCTTTCCTTTGTTGTTGGTCTTGTTGCTCGATATATGCAAACACCCCATGAAATCCATTGGAAAGCAGCTAAAAGGATACTTTGCTATGTTCGTGGTATAGTTTAGTTCGAGATACATTACAGTTCAGGGGGGACTCCTTTATTAGTTGGTTTCACTGATTCAGATTGGGCCAGTGACCCTGATGATCGGAAATCTACTGTAGGTTATGTTTTTAGCCTTGGTTCAGGATATTCCACTTGGGCCTGTAAGAAACAATAGGCTATTGCACTTTCTTTAGCAGAAGAAGAGTATCGAGTAGTGGTAAATGCAATTCAGGAAACCCTGTGGCTTCGAAAGATCCTTTTAGAGTTTGGATTCTAGCACCAGCATTCGACCATCCTTTGGTGTGATAATTAGAGTGCCATCAAGCTCACCAAAGACCCATTTCAACATCAGCGTAGAAAACACATCGATCTACACATGCACTCCATCAGAAAGCTAATTCATGATCAAGTTATTGAAGTGCTCGTTTTCCCTACGAAAGATCAAGTTGCAGAAATTTTCACAAAGTCTCTTACAGAAGTGAATTTTTCCAAACTTTGAACTATGTTAGGAGTTTAGGAAGTTGTCATTAAGGGGGGATAGGCTCTAATGCCTCCTTTCTTCTCCTATTGTGTCACTATTGTAAATCCTTCAATCCTATCCCAAGTTGTTCTTAAGGGAGGATGTTAGGATATTTAGACACTTAGGAGTTAGTTAAGATCTACTTGATCTAATATGTCATTAGGTAAAAGTGTGTTTCTTAGTGTGTTTCTTTAGTATGCATTTGTAGTTAGGAAATCCGACGGTCATGATATGTTCCCGACATAGAGTGATCCGACAGTTCATACTCTCCTCAATATTAATGGCCATTGATTTGTGGTTTAACACCTGATTGGTCCATGATATGTATTTAAAGAGAATGGAGGCTCATTTGCCGATGATCGATTGTGAGAAACTCTCTTGTAAAATCTCTCTGTAATATTTTTCTTTGCATTAATAAATTGCTCCAAGTGGTCGCGTTGGCTGGGGTTGTGGATGTTTTCCCGTAGGGGTTTTACCATGTGAAAACATCGGTGTGTTGATCTTTGATCTGGTTATGTGAGTGGTTATTGAAGGTGTTCGTCCTCTATTGTAATACTCGTGTTGTCGAACAATTTATATGTTGAAAGATAAATGTTGAGCATTTTTTCAAGGTGAAGTCTTTGTTGAACATATCGTTTACAGATAACTATAAAATTCATGGGAAACAAAAGTTTGTGCAAGAGAAAATATGATCGCACTCGAGATGATACTCGCCAAATCGAACAAAGGAAAGAGCTTTATCGGACAAAGAAACAAGAACATGCAAATATTGAAGAAAGAAACGATGATAATGTCAATAGATATTTTTGACAAGAAGAAGTTCAACCAGGTATGCATGCACATATGATGATCGAGCACACGACACACATTGGGACTGTATTCAAAAAGTACAGAATTCAAATTTAAAATATTGTAAATTTAATATAATTGATTGTAATTACAATTTGATGTTTTTCAAAAAACATAAATAGATTTGTCTCATAATGTCGAAGAAGTCATTGAAACTGAATTGAAGCAGAAGACGTTGAATCCAAAATTGAAGTAGAAGACGAATCACCTATAGGTATGTACATAAATTTAGATAATACAAGATGAACACTCAAGTATATATAATTTAGTGAATTTCTGTTCGGATTATGTTTTTTAATATAAACTTTAAATTGAAATATGCAGAAGAATCTATCAACATTGATGATGAAATATTAGAAAATGTTGATACTGAAAAATTTGGGAAGAAAACAGATAAGCATTACATAAGATATCGAACTAAGAATATGTATAATACTTTTTTCAAAGATGAATCAGTAACAATACAAGCTCAACTTTTACTTTGTCTAATGAAGTCAAGAAAGTTAAAATAATCTACATCATTATTGGGTATTCAAAATTCAACAAAGGATACAAAGGTGACACATAATGTCTTTAACAATATAACTAGTGCATTAAAATATTTTGGAAAATCTTGAAAAGAAGATGTCCATGTTGCATGTAGAGCGATACAAACAACAGTTGTTTCATCTAGCAATTTAAAATATCGTTTGACACGACACATGGAAAAAACGATGGGAACATCAAGAAAAACATTGCACAAACATAGAAAATTTTGTTTCCAAATAGATGTAAATGATGAATTGGCTTGTTGGATAGTTATTTCTAGACAAACCTACAAAGATAGAATTGCAAAAAATGTTAAAGAATTGGCCCGCAATTGTTGGTTGGAAGAATCTCATGTTTCACCACATACAAGGGATGTGTTGCGACAAAGAATAGCATGGAATCAATATGAAGAACATCCAAAACATATATTTCCAATGACACAAATATAGTTATTTAATAAGTTCAAAGAAGAGCACAAAGAAGTTCAAATTTCCAACAATACATTTGTGCAACAAAAACCATGGTTTGTTAGACCCATCACTGTCCGTGACATGTGTTGTTGTCGTTATCATGTGGAGTTTGAGTTGTATTACAACAATTTTTTGGATTTTGGTAAAACTTTATGGCCATGTTCACCTCCTCCTTCCACATTCCATGTTTTTATATCTGAAATTCTATGTGAAAGAGAAGATGATGTTTTATTTTACAAAAAAAAATGTGTTGGTGGAAAAAAATGTGATCGTTGTGGAAATCTAATTTTGTTTCATTCAAAGTATCATATTGATATGAATGATCAATCATTTTCTAATATAAGAGTCAATTGGAAGAGATATGAATATATGAGCAACACGGATCCACATTCTTCAAATGTTATTTCCAAAAGGATTGATTTGAAGGTAGATAAAATCAGTGTGATAGAATTTTTGAAGAAGTTTGAGGAAGAAATCTATAAATACACCAAGCATTCACATAGAGCTCGATGGCAAGATCTACAATTCTGATCAACATAGAGCAAATATTATCATTCTGATCAAGTCACGATATTTGTCCACGTTCTATATAGACATGCTCAACGGAGTCTTCCAAACATAGAAATCACCAACGACAATCGACATGTTATTAAAGAATATCACTTTTATATAAGTGATGATTGAGCACACAACACACACTATGTACAACATTGTTTTGATAAATTTTATGATTCATTGAAAGAACGCGAAATCAATTTCGATCGACATTGGATATGGTACGATGGGTGTGCGGGCCAGTTCAAATCTGCACGATCATTCTATTGGTTATGCCTTCTTCATAAAAAATTAAACATTACACATTGTTGGAATTTTTTTGAGACTGGTCATGGAAAAGGAGAGCACGACAGTGCAAGGGCATGTATAAAACGAGCATTTTGAAGGTATCAGCTGAACCCTTATACCGATTGATTTGAATCCACTAAACAAGTTGTTGAATGGTGAAACATGGAGCTAATCCATGAATATAATCCATCAAGGGATGTGCGCTGGTGTGTCTATATATAAATGTTACATGTATGTACACAGGATATATAAATTTGAACATGTTCAAATTTATATTCAATCTTCAATCATTTTCTTGAGAGATTTCAAGTTCTTGTCTTGTGTAGATTTTTTCGGTATGTTGGAATCAAATATGTAAATAGATCAATCCCATATGATGCCATTACAATACCTGGGACAAGAAAAATACATTCAGTTAAAACAAAACATTTTCAAAATGGGTTTGCATTTGATAGACAAAGTGACTCTTGTTTTTGTTCAGTTTGCATAGAGGACACAAAATCCATAGATATTTGCGAGAATGAAAAATGCAGGGTATGTTAAAGCCTGGAGACATATTGAACTTAATGTAAAAGGGAAAATGCCACTTGCAAGATCAGAGGAGATGGAATCAAATGAAACTATAGTGTCAGTTGATGGCGATAGAGTTTCTGATCTTGTTAGAGAAGGTAAATTTTTTATGTTTAAATTTTTTTAAATAACTTGTAGATGTACTTGTGTGATAATCTAACACGAATTATTTGTTGTCCAATATATCCAATTATTTGAAGGATATTTTTTTTCCATGGTTTCACCTGTAGACAACACTGAAAACGTGAAATATTATTTGATGCGATGCACAGAACAAAAGATGAGGCTATTAGAAGATTTTGATGATAACAGTTTTATATATGAAAGATGATCCATTGTATTGAAAGGATATTTTTTTCAAGAAACCCATCAAATCGATACTCATATTCACTTTCAAGAATACCAGTCAGATGTCATAAGTTGTCAATATAGTCATTTGGTATGTGCAACACGCATAAAGTTAATAGAAGTTCAATCAAGAAAAAAAACAAAAGTTAGAAAATGGAAAATGTCCAAAGTCGATCATGAACGAATAATTGAAGATGGAATACCATTACGATTTATTTAAACAAGTGACATGTACATTCCATAATTTTATATTTTGCATTGAAAGCACACATATTTATGAATATCTAAGATTCTAGAATCATTCCCAGTTTATTTTACTTTCATGGTCCATTCAATTAAGAAAAGTTATATTTTTTATGAATTATAAAGTTTACCAAGCCTGATTTACAATTTCAGGGAAGAACCTATAGATTGTATCTAGGGAACCTAAAATGACCTATACTTTGGATGATTATACTTTAATCCTACAAATTATCCAAATCGTATACACAAATCCTTTAATGCATGAAACCAATTTACTACATATAGGATTTGCGTTCATTATTTGCAATGATTCTTCAAGGCTTTTTCATATGAAGAGCATAAATTCATATCAAAACTAGGACCCATTTCCATGTCATTATAAGGGACTATTGATGGCTTAGGAAACTTTAAAGACATCTTAAAAGGTATGATTAACACCCTAATTAAAGAATTCAAGGTAATACATATGATTAACATCCTAGTTAAAAAATTTAAAGACATCTTAAAAAGTATCAATTTTAATTATGAAAGTGTGAATTTTGATTCCAAAAGTGTTGATATTATATTAAATTGTTAAATTTGTGCATTTAGATTTCAATATCTTGAAGCAAATTGAAAACAAAATTGAAATTATGAGCTACTTGAAAAATGTGTATGATGAACCTAACACTACTTATATTCTACACATTAAACATAGTTTTCATTAAGTTTTATTGAAAAAAACTTAAGTTGAAAAATAATTTGATTTCGTGACCTGATAACAAAAAATAAAAAATAACAAGTCATCTACTAAGGCTTGGTTTGCTGCATTTAGATTTTCATTTTTTTAATTGAATTTGGAGTATATTCGAAATTCAAGGTAGTGTATGATTAACATCCTAATTAAAAATTAATAGCACTAGTGAATACTTCCATTAATGGTAGGTGTCATATTAATGGCACTAGTGAATACTTCCAATGTGCAGAGGATTGATAATCCATTAACCCTTTTCTACCATTTTCGATACAGAAACAATTTATATCAATATAAATTTTAATGAAAATCACTTACTTATATTAAAGTATATTTTAATTTACATATTAAAATAAGTTCTAGATCATGTTTTTATTTCAATTTTTATTTCAAAGTACATGTTTTTATTTCACATTTTCTTGAATAAATATATTGAAAGCTAGAAAAGAAACCAAAGACGAACATAACCAGTTTAGTGTTGGACTGTCATTTCATTGTGAATTTTCAATAAAGAAACCAAGGATGAACATAACCAGTTTAGTTCTGTTGTAACGCCCCATATTTTGATCTTAGGTAGTTAGACACATAAAAGTTGTGTCATAAATTCTCCTCATATTTTGAATGATCATAACTTCGGGACAAAGTTTCTTGAAGGGTGGGTGTATGTAACGCCCCATATTTTGACCTTAGGTAGTTAGAACATTGTTTTTGAGTAATCTTAATAATTTGAAGTTTAGCATTTGTTTGGAGCCAGTTAGACTGTGTTAGACATTGAGATGTGTACATATAGATCTATTTGTATGTTACATGATATATGCTCATGACAAAAATATTTATTTGATTGTTTAAACATGAAAATTAAAATGGGTAAGTTCGGTACATGTATAGAAATTCAAGTTATGTTGTGAATGTATAATAGATGCAATGCATGATGTAAATAAGCATACATTTCTTGATTGAGCGTCAATGCAAATATGGATTCTTATATAAATTTGTGATGTATCTGCATCAATATGAGTTGTTGGTGAACTAACCTATAGGTTGATGAGCTATGTGATAGCCAAATGACTATAGTATTGAGGTAACTTGGATGTCATAGACATCAAGAAGATATCATATGTTATAAATTGTACTTACTATTTAATTTATGATTCAAAATATTACTATGATCTATGGTAAGTGTGGTTTTGACAAGATGCACAACTTGCCCAGAGTGGATGTTTGATGACGTGACTAAGAACAGTAGTTGCATAGTATGGCTTGATGTAGGGTGTTGACCCTAGTTCTATGAGGAGGGGTGGAGGTATTTTCCATCGTTTATCCTCTGAAACCTGGAGTCATGGGAGGGTTGTGTGAAGTCACGCTCCCCTAAACTTGTGATGGAAATTTTCAGTTGCCTGTTGGGGAAGCTTGGTCAAGATGTATAACACTTCCACTTATGGGTTCTATCTGGAGTTAGGTCAATATAGTTGACGCTCTATCTTAGTCTAGCAAAGGAAATGATAGGATGGAAGATGAAAGTATGCTAGAAAGGAAGGATGATTTGATGTTAGTTGAGAAAATTGTTATGGGATTAGTCGTGTCATTCTTGATTTCTCAATTGGTTCCAAAACACTCATTATGATTTATTTTTTGATATTCTAAGTGTGATGATCAATTATTGATGAATTATTGTAGTTTTGTTAGTTATAATTACTAAATGATGCATTTGTTGTCCTACATGTCTTACTGTGATCATATAGGAACTATGCACTAGAGGCATTACTTATTTATCATTAGCACATGTGTAGAGTTTGTGTCCACTAACTACGTACACATACCCTACACATGTACACTAGTATAATTAATTAAAGCATTAATCATTAACTAGATTATTAACTATTTAATTGAATAATTTAATGACTATGTAAATTACATTGCATACAAAATATCTAGTAGCATTAAATATCTTCTTTGACTTTGATTGATGGTTGGTATGATGAATTAAATGAGTATGGTGGGTTGTCATGTACATTTGGGGCAAATTGTCAAGTTGCATTTATAAGCTAGCATGAGAAAAAAGGATTTGCATTATATTTATTGTTATTTTATGTAATTCATTTATATTTTAGTTCTATTTTAACTTTTCCCCAAAATCTAGATAAGGGATATTGATGGATAATAATAAGGGTGGTTGAGGAGATTTGGGGAAGGGGGTATGGAAACTTTGATAAATAGGGAGAGGAAGTGGTAATGAAGGGAGGTTGAGAGGTTAGAGCATGTTGGAGGTTGGAGTTGTGGATAATTTGAATAATTCTTGTGAGTCTTCTTATAGCATATGTGCTTTGTTGTTCTTGGAGTCACAAGCACGGAGGGCCAAGAAACCGAAAGGTTTCTTGGAGCTAGGAAGTCGGCTAGGCTCCTAGTTGGCTGGGAGGATTCCGTTGTTTCCCTTTGAGCAAGTGAAAGAAAAATGAATGCTTGGAAGCACCTTCCTACTACTGGCAGGACTACATTACAAATGGTCATATTCAACAAATTAGAGAGGAGGTATTTCACTTGGTATATTTTGTTACGTTTTTATTTAAATATTTTAATCATAAAGTTACCTTCTTATTTATCTCATCCTCTTATTTAGATTTTTATATTTGCATTCAAATTTGAAATATTTAGCACTTGAATATATTGTAGGTTATTCCATGTATGAAAGAAGACAATTTTGTTAAATTTTGTTTATACTCAATGCATATGTTTAACTTAGAAAATATTATTTCATAGTACCCCATGGAGAGGTGCTACATCTGTACTGTCATTTTATTGTGAATTTTCAATTTTGAGTTCATAGTTTTTACTAAATTTTGGATTGATAGGAGTCTACACCCTATCAAAATAAAGGAAGGGCCTAGATTGATGCGATGATCAATATGCATAAATTTACAATTTGCATTGTTAAAGTCAATTGATTATCACTTGAATGGAATGGAATAAAACCCATATCACCCATTGAAAATTGGCTTTTAACTCGGTAGTCTAATACTAATTTTTCATCACCATGGACTCAAACTTTCTTGTTATGTTTTCACTCTCATAAGAAGCTCTCATATATTTTTAATATACAATATTGTTTGTTGTTTTTTCCATTCTAATATTATTAATAGGAGGCAATTGAGAAGTCTGAAACCTAACTTGAGGAACCCTCTAGTCCTCAACCCTCATCTCTGAGTTTCGTTTGGGGTAAGGGGCTCCAAAGTGGGAAACTATAATTAGATGACTTGTTTGACTATTTTCAACCATATTTCCAAATTAAACAAAATTAAAATTATAAGTTAGAAACTATAATTTGATAACTACCCAGATCTCCCATCACTACACAATCAACTCCACTGTATACAAAATCAACTCTAATTCACATAGTAAAATGATGTTTATAAATAAAATGAAATAAAACATTTTTAATTTCAGCACAGTATCATAAAACATAAATTAACCTTTTTTTTTTTTATAATAAAGTAGGATCCTTATATTAATAACTTCTTATGTCTATACAATGCCACATATTATCCACCTGTTTTGCCACAAAAGGGAAACCATAACAGGTGGCTTTCAACAAAAGCTTAGAGTTTGGCGTGTCACAACTTAAACAAAACAGTATGAACAAAACAATGATCAGAAACTAGTCGCCATGACCATCTAGTTTGCGTCGTGAGGCAGAGATTCTACCCATCTTTGGAGAGGTGACAAAACCAGAGGGAGAGAAAACAAAAAAAACGGGAGGTGCTATTCCATGTGCGAGCTCAGGATGCCATGGATGTTGTAGGCATGGACAAACTTTTGGCTGCAAGTTGGGCAACGATTTCATGCTGGATCATCTGCCAAAGCATCGAACATGATATCCATTCTATGGCTAAGGATGCACTGAATGTGCAGCTGGTCATCCTGCTTTTGTCGCATTTCAAAAATGATTTGGAGGTGCTTGTCCGAGAGTCGGTTTGGGAAGAGCAGAGGTGTCTCCACCTCTATTTCCTCACTTGCACTTGTCAAATGGTCCTCCACCTGTCTGTTGGGGGGATTTTCTTCCTCCACAATTCAGTTGCATGTGTTAAACACCTGATCCTGTGGATGGATTTTGGGGGGGGGCAAGAGGATAATTGAGCAGAGGAGTGCTCTCTTTCTCCTCTCTGACTGGGCAACTATCAGGGATTAAAGGAGGTATGTGAGGGGGTAATGAGAGAAGATGAGGTAGCCCCTTGCTATTATTCCTTTCACCATCATAAAAATCATAAAAATTGAAATTATAAGCTGACCATAAAACATAAATTATCCTTTCACCATCATAAAAATTGAAATTATAAAATCATAAAAATTGAAATTATAAGTTATTAACTATTTATTAGTGAATAAACAATATAAGAGAAATCAAATATGAAACAATAAATTGATA
>CBVK0100352759.1:0-20571 GCA_900067695.1 Picea abies
CCTAGGGTTCTGATTTTGAGGCCCTTCTTTAGCAACACCCCAAAAATTTTCCCTCTAGTCCTTGAAATCTTGCCTCCTTCAACCTTTACGTCCTTCACTTATGACTCCATTAAACCCTAAGGCACTGATCTGAAAGTCCTCTAACATTGAAGTGAAGCTGATCAAACAACTCTCTAAATTCTTTGAATTTCAAACCCTAACCTACTAACCCTAAATTGTTGACGTCATCATTGGATATTTCATCTTTAATGTAGCAACATTTTACTTTATGAGCAATTGAATGGTGGTTTAAAGTATTTATTAAATGAAGTGTTGATTGGTTACATTGAATGCCACATCATTCCAATATTTATTGGTGAAGTGTTATATCTTTTCATTTGCTATTGATAAACATTGACTTCGTCAACATTTATTGCTAATTTCTTATATAGAACTATCATATAGTCTTATGAAGTACTAACCCATTGAAATATAGCTTGCATATATCCGTGTGCTGTTGTCTTGTTCCAGGCAGGTGTTCTTCATTGGGGATTTACTTTATTATTGGTTGTTTAGCCGAGACTTTCTGTTTGGGTGGTGACTTGTGAGGAGGAAAGTTTGTCCTTATCTCATTATCCTTCTGCCTCCTCAAAACCACAAGTCACCAGGGACATCTCCCCTGGGCCTAACCTCCTTAAAGAGAAAGAACCTCCCCATCGTGGTGGGATTGGGTGGAATAGGTTCCTGTTATGCCAGTTTGGCCTTCAATCTTATAGCCTTTTTCCTAGCTACAAATTGTGCGATAACATTTTGGCGCCATTGCCGGGGAACACTGAGTCAAACCTTCCTCATATGACACTTTTCGGTAAGCCTTCCCTCTAGGGTCTTTATCTTACAAACTTACCTGGCGACTCCACTAGGGTGTTTTCCCTTTTCTTTGATAGTTTCAAGAAAATTATCTGGTGACTCCACTGATGACGAAGCCAGCAATGACTTCACAATGGCATCCTGGGAACTACAAGCCTTTAGAAATGAGAAAAATCCCAAGATACCCACGACAAATGCCCCTCGATATATGAAAGATGGTTCCCTAAATTCACTGGCAGCAATGGGGAGAGAGCTGACTTTCATATGGATGAATTTTATTCTTATTTTAGACTCCACCCTGTCGATGATGATGCCGAAAATGTAGTGATGAAACTCTTTCCCACCACTCTTCGTGGAAATGCTAAAAAATGGTACGATGACCTTCCTAATTCTAGCATCACCTCTATGAACCAGTTGGAAGAAATATTTCTCGAAAAATGCGGTATTCAGTCAGAAGACATCTCAGTACTAAAAAAAAATGTTGAGCATATAAAACAAACTGAGAATGAAACCCTCTGGGACTTCCAGAGTAGGTTTGAGCGCACTCTATATCAGATTCATAAGAGCCATCGTCCTGAAAACAAGTACATTGTCCATCTATATACCCGTGTGCTCCTGGCACACCTAGGTTTGCCCCTCGGTAAAAGGAGCCCAAGAATTCTTGATGAAGCTTATGGCATGGCTAAAAGAATTGAACAGAACATCTCCTTATCCAGGATAAAAGACCTCTTTACTTCAGGTAATTTTAATATGGGAAGTTTGTTTGCCTATGAGAATTTTATTGATGATATCCACGATGAAGGGAAACAAACCATCATTCAACATAGGGTTGCTGAAGATATGGCTGAGGAATTGGAACCGAAGCAAAGTGATGAAGTATCAAACTGTTCTCCTCTTTCTAATGAGGCCGTCCAAGAGCCTATTTCTCCTACACAACAAAAAGACGATGAGGTTAGTCGTTTTCCCTTTCAGGATCCCGATGACACCTTGTTCCTTGATTCAGAAAATGAAGGAGAAATGGAAACCGTGAGCAAAATTTTGTGTTGTACAATTGAAGATGAAAGGGTGATTCATGAGGATGAAACAATAATGCATGCTGGAAACACCAAAGTCCTCGAACCTCCTGCACAAGAAGAAGTAGTAAGTTTCCCTCCCCTAATTTTTTATGATGCTCCACTTTGTGATAAGGAAGATGAGGAGGAGATAAGAAAGTCCTTGAATGCTTCACATCTTGCATGTTATGACACAGATAGTGACATAGTTAGTAACATTGATGAGTTCATACATGTGGGGAGACGTAGGTGGGATATAGTTGGTTATGATGTGGATCTCATCTATGACATTGAGAGTCATTTCCAAATGTTGCCCTTAGAATTATCACAGCAGGTCACTCTTGATCAATGGCAACAAAGAGATGGGATTTTTACCTGTATTCTTCAAACACACAAGGATGACCTAGTACCTTGTTTTCCTGATGTTTTTCAGTCTTACCTTGAGGGTTTTGATGAGTACCCCTTTGAGCACTTGGATTCTCTCCATGAAGATGATTATCAACCACCACTGTGCTTGGGTTTTGATAGAAATAAGGAATCAGATGCACCTATTCAAGGGTTTTGATGATCAAAGTGACACATACCATGATACCTGGACTAATTACCTCATGGAGCAAGAACCATCTCTGACACAAGACCAAGCCGATGGTGATGGATGTTGTTGCTGCTAACAAGATAAAGATGCTAGAAGAAAGAAAAGGTGGGCCCTCTAGGGCCATGCTAAAGTCAATCCTGCTCTCGGTACTCCATGTCTAGGACCTGTGGGCCCGGAGACATGATCTCCTAGTTATCCCTAAAAGTGGGGGATAACAGGGACCTCATACAGAAAATCATAGAAATTTACCAAGACGATCTCACAGTTGTCTCAAAGGATAGGAACGACCACATTTCACACCTCAGGATCGGTTTTGAACGATGTAGAAAGTATGGTATCTCCTTAAATCCTAAGAAGTCAGTTTTTGGGATCGATGAAGGAAAACTTTTGGGTCACGTGGCTTCAGAGGGGGGAATCTCCATAGACCCTGAAAGGGTCCAATCGATAAAAGACATCTGCCCCCCAGTCAACAAAAAGTCCTTGCAATCCTTTTTCGTAAAGATCAACTTCATTTGAAGATTTGTCCCAAACTTTGCCGAAAGGATAAAACCCATGAGTGCTTTGTTGAAGAAGGACGTTGCCTTTAGGTGGGATGACAAAGCCATCAAATATTTTGAAGATATAAAGGATGCTATCTCCCAAGCCCCAGTCTTGATCAGCTTTGATTATTCATGAGATTTCATAATATTCTCGTTTGCCTCCCAGGATACCATTGTAGGTGTTTTGCTACAAAAGGATGCTGATAATTATGAACACCCCGTAGCTTTCATGAGTAAAGTCCTTAGAGTCTCATAGTTGAATTACTCCATTACTGAGAAGAAAGCATATGCCTTGTTGAAATCCCTCAAGCACTTTAGAAACTACGTTTGCTACAATAAAATCAAAGCTTATGTCCCCTACCCGGCGGTAAAGGATGTTTTATCACAACAAGATTGTATGGGTACTGGGGGCAAGTGGGTCTCCAAAATCCAAGAGTATGACTTAGAGATAAAACCCACCAAGATAATAAAGGGACAAGGTCTGGCCCAGATGCTAACCGAGAGCAACCAAGAGGCCATACAGATGGGAGAAAGTGAACAGAAAAATGTAGTGGTCAATGAATTAGAATATGATGAGTGGTATTCTGATATCATCTATTACCTTAAGAATTTATCTTGCCCCGATCACCTAGTAGACTACAAAAGAAGGGATTTGAGACTTCAGGCTATGAAATACTGTTTGATCGAAAATGGCCTTGGTTGGAAAGATCCCGATGGAGTTCTCCTTAGATGTGTGAACCAAGAGGAAGCTGAGAAATTGTTGAAAGAATTACACTTTGGATTTTTTGTTGGACATTTCCCAGCTCGCACTACTGCCCACAAGATCCTAAGGGTTGGATATTATTGGCCATTGCTATTTTTTGATACTCACCGATATGTCCGATCTTGCCAGCCTTTCCATTACTTCTCTGGTAAACCTAAACTCCCAACACAACCTTTAAAACCCATAGTGGTAGAAGCTCCCTTTCAACAATGGGGTTTGGATTTCATTGGAGAGTTTAAGGATAACTCAAGTAATGGCTACCGGTGGATCCTAATAGCCACGAATTATTTTACCAAGTGGGTAGAATCTGTCCCCACAAAGAAGGCCACTGAGGAAGTAGTGATGAATATTGTGGAGGAATGAATTATAACTAGGTTTGGTGTCCCTTCCAAGATCACCATAGACAATGCCAAGGCATTTAGCTCCCATTCACTAGCGGAATTTTGTTTCGAGTATGGCATTGTCCTGGCACACTCCTCCAACTACTACCCGCAGGGAAACGGGTTAGCAGAGTCCAACAACAAGAACCTTATGAATATTATCAAGAAAGTCATGGGGGAAAGAGGTCTTGGGATAGAAAAATTAAGTATGCCTTGTGGGCAAATCGGATAACAACAAAGACCTCAACGCGAAAAACCCCTTTTGAGCTAGAATATGGATAAGAAGCAAAGCTTCTTGTGAACCTCCAAATTCCAATCATCTGTTTTTCCCAACAATATGCTACAGACGGAGTGGCAATCCAAGGGCGAATTAACCAGTTGATAGAGTTGGATGAATCTAGAAGAAACACTCTAAGTCAAATGGGAAGAAACCAAGAGAAGATCAAAAACACCTTCGATCACAAGGCGAAGGAAAGAGACTTCACTGAAGGAGATCTCATGTTACTATGGGATAAGAGAAGGGAGAAGCCTAGTATGCACAAGAAGTTGGATGGGCTATGGATAGGTCCTTACAAGATCGTGAGTCATGCAGGTATGAACTCTTTCAACCTTGGAACCATGGAGGGAGAAGCTCTGAAGCTGCTAGTGAATGCTTTGCATATCAAGCATTACTACCCGCCAGCAGCATGACAGGTAAGTGAAGGTAAGTAGGTAGGCATTTGCATTCATTGTATATACTATTGCATTGCATAGTAGAGTAGTTTGCTTTCACATTTGTACATATGATTGCTTTCATTATATATATATGAGCTAGGGATGATATCACCACCCCAAATGATTACAATAGTTTCTATTGAGATCAAGCAGGTTACAGGTTATGCCAGAGATGTTGAGGTCCTTGTTATCACACAGTTTGTAGCTAGGTCAAATGGCTAGAAGGTAGAGGCCAAACTAGCGCAACAAGAACCTACCCAATGTCACCACAATGGAGAGGTTCTTTCTATTCGGGGAGGTTAGCCCAGGGGAGACGTCCCCGGTAACCTGGGGTTTTGAAGAGGCCAAAGTATAAAGGTCAAAGTAAAAGTTCCTCCTTACAGGTTACCACTGAGATCAGATAGTCCGACTAATTAGCCAATAATGAAGTGTAGCCCCAAATGAGAACACCTGCCCGGAACAAGACAATAGCAAAACAATATATGCAGGCTATAGTTCAATGGGTTAGTACTTCATATAACTATCTGATATCAATAAATAAGCAATTAAAACAATAGATATCAGTGAGATCAATGTCAATTAACATAGCAATGAAATAATATCAATTCATCAATAAATATTGAGATGATGTAGCCAACAATGTATTTAATCAATCCCTTACTCAATAAATGCTTTCAAACCATCATCTAATTGCTTATCAAAGACAAATGTTGCGTCAAGATGGAATATCCAAGAGTGATGTCAGCCTAATTAGGGTTAGTTTGTTAGTTAGGGTTTCAAATTATAAGAGTTTTAAGAGTTTGTTTGACCACTATCACTTCAACATTGGAGGCTAAAGATCAGTGCCTAAGGTTATGGAGTCAAAAAGATGAAGGACGCACAAGTTGAAGGGGATGAGATTTAAAGGACAAGAGGGAAAGGTTTCAAGGTGCTGCAACGACAGGGCCTTGAAGACAGAACCCTAGGGGAGAGAGGCTCACTCCGGTGTTGCTTAAGCAAGGCCTCGTGCTCTCTCCTCCTTCCTGGAAAACGGCTAGCTCAAAGACAAGTAAAATCAAGACAAGAGAGTTTAAAGAGGGAGAGTGTTGCAAAGGCAAGGCTCTTTCATCAAACCCTAAAAGAAGAACAACCCTAGGTGTAGATAACCTAGGCCTGGGACATCCTCTTCCTCTTGAAGTTTAAAGGTACGGCTAGCTTAAGGGAAGAAGATAGAAAGAGTGTAGCAATGGCTAGGCTCTCTTCTTCTTCTTCAATGGTTTAAAAGGTTTTTCTATTAGGGGACATGAGACAACGACCTACTTGTGTGTTTGTCCCCCAGGGTTTTGATTCAACAATGTATATATATAAATAGATGCAAGAAATTAAACTACAACCATTCAATCAAGAAGTTTTGCATAAAAATACTTACAAATCACCAAGAAAATAGCATGCAAACCCTATTTGTAAACCTTCCTTCAAGAAAAACACCATAAATTGCCAAGAATCTCCTCTCCAAATAAGTGCGCCTTCCTCAAAATAGCCAATAACCCTAATAGGGTGAAAAAATCAGACCTCACTAGGAGAGTGAGTGATGTGTTATTTCAAAATGAGGATAAAACTCCTCAATATATACTGTATCATGACCTTTAATTAAATTTAGGTCATAAAAATTAGCTGACAAGGCTATAAACCAAAATCATACTGTTTCTACATTAAATGTTCTTTTAAAACCCTCAATGAGCAAAAAGTGAGATGTCAAGCCCTCCTGAGGGAGACGTTAGGCCTTTTTGGGGCCAGTGCAGCATCCAGAAGCCAAACGTTAGCCCTCCTTGGGCTCTTCCAAACTGCCACACGTGCCAACAACCCTGTCCATCTGCCACATGCTCATGATGACATCACAAGCCTCTTAGTGACGTCCTGGGTCATATGGGGCCAATGTTCCACTGCAAGTAGGTCAATCCCCCTAGGCCTGGCTCAACCAAAGTGCCCCTGATGGAACTTCCTCTTCTTCTCAAGTGAAAAACCTCGGTCAAACACTATCCTTTCTCTGCCCCTTTGATGGGGTCTCAACAACCCTCTGATGGGCTCTTCAACCCCATGGAGGTCCGAACTAATCATCTCCCCATGTGTACCGGTCCACATGGTACCTGTCCGTTGGGCATGGTCCTGCACATCAAAAAATATGCCCTCCATGGGCTCATTGGTCATAGGGATCACAACAATGTCAATCACATTCATCATTAATATTATCAAACATATGCATAAAAACCCTGATATATCATTCAATAGCTCAAAGACTCTACAAAAACCTACAATACACGGTTGAGAAAAAGGACAAGATACCCTATTGGGCTAGTATCCATAAGGAAAGGAAAGTTTCCAAGGGGTTTCATCCAAGCCATGTAAACGAGGTGAGGTGGTCCAAGGGATGTCTAGACACATGGGTAGAGTGAGAGCCAGAGATGCATGATATTGCCTGTGGGTGCCTTTGTAGAAGGCGAGCTATACCCGTCATGGATGCAAATTTTTCCAAGCCCCTTTTGCCTTTATTCTTTTCTTTATTTGCTTTTTCTTCTTCTTTTTCTTTTTATTCAAGGGCTAACTAGAGGACACTGCCTTGGCGTGGTGACCAGAGCTAACAGTGTTACCCACAAGTAGTTTCATAGTGGTGATAAGGCTGGCTCGTGATGAGACCCTCTTTCCCTTGGCCATGCAACCAAAGGTCACTGCCCTAGCGTGGTAACCAGATGGTGGCAATGTCATGCTGTTAGGTACCCATGAACATAATAGGTTGTCTCGTGATGAGACCCCCTATCCTCTTGATTAGGTCTTGTTTTGTTATTTCTTCGGGTCCCTCTTATTTCTTGTTGAGAGGCTTTTTATTGCCTTCTCAGGGATCCCTGGGCGAAGCATCTCGAGGTTTCATTTTTTTAGGCTTTTATCTTTTACCAGCTACTTTTACCTTTTGGGCCTTTAGCCCCTTCTTCCCACGAGATAAGGTGCAACCCCACAAACAGATCATCCTAATGCCTGGACAAAGGGAAATGGGACAAATGAGTGGGAGATAAGATGGAAAAGTGGTGGTATGACGGGAGCGGACGATGGCTCTTTAGAAACCCCCCAGTGGTAAACCAAACCCTATGGGTACATGCTTGCTCGGGCACCCAGTCAATCTCCCTAAGCATGGTCAAGTGGTTCAATGTAAGATCCAAGCAGTCATCAGAAATAAAAGGAATTAGATGCATACATTTAAAGGTTATAATGATCAAAGTGACACATACCATGATACCTGGAGCAAGAGCCTTCTGCGATACAAGACCAATCTGATGGTGATGGATGTTGTTGTTGCTGACAAGACGAATCTGACGAAACAAGAAAAGGATGGGCCCTCCAGGGCCATACTCAGGTCAATCCTACTCTCGATACTCCATGTCTAGGACCTGTGGGCCTCGAGACATGATCTCCTAGTTATCCCTAGAAATCGGGGTTAACAATCCTCATGCGCTCTACGGTGAGCACATGTCCTCGAGTTAGGGCTAGATGTTATCCCCCACTTTTAGGGATAACTAAGGAGATTATGTCTCGAGGCCCACATGTCCTAAACATGGAGTACCGAGAGCCAGATCGACTTGAGCATGGCCCTGGAGGGCCTGTTATCCCCCACTTTTAGGGATAACTAGGAGATCATGTCTCGAGGCCCACAGGTCCTAGACATGGAGTACTAAGAGCCGGATCAAATTTTCCATGGCCCTGGAGGGCCTATCTTTTCTTCCTTTCAATGCCTCTATCTTGTTAGTAGCAAAAACATCCATAACCATCAGCTTGATCTTGTGTCAAATATGGTTCTCGCTCCATGAGGTAATGAGTCCGGGTATCATGGTATATGTCACTTTAATCATCAAAACCCTTGAATATGTGCATTTAATTCCTTTGTTTCTAACAAATGCTTGGATCTTATACTTGCCCACTTGACCATGTCTAGGAGGATTGACAGGATGCCCTAGTAAGGCTGTGTTTGTAGGTTTTGGTTTTCCACTTCGGGGGGGTCTCTGAAAAGCCATCGTCCGCTCCCATCATGGCACCACTTTTCATCTTGCTTCCAGCTCACCTATCCCATTGCACTTGTCCAAGCAATGGGTTGACCTATTTTCAAGATTGCACCTTATCTCATGGGAAGAAGGGGCTATAGGCCCACAAGGTAAAAGCAAGCTGGCAAAAGATAAAAGCCTAAGAATAAAACCTCGAGATGCTTCACCCAGGGATCCCCGAGAAATCAATAAAAGGCTTCTCAGCAAGAAATAAGAGGGACCCGTAAAAATAATAAAACAAAACCTGATCAAAGGATAGGGGGTCTCATCACGGGCCAACCTATTAGGTCCATGGGTGCCTAGTAGTATGACATTACCACCAGCTGGTTACCACACCAGGGTAGTGACCTTTGGTTGCATGGCCAAGGGAAAGAGGGTCTCATCACGAGCCAACCTTCTCATCTCTGTAAAAGCACTTGTGGGTAACGTTGTCACCACTAGTCACCATGCCAGGGCAGTGTCCCCTAATTAGCCTCTTGAAGAAAAAAGTAATAAAAGACAAAACAATAAAAAATAATAAAAGGCATGAATGGGCTTGGAAAAATTTGCATCCAGGACAGGTGCAACTCGCCTTCTACAAAGGCACCCACAGGTAAAGCTTTGCATCCTCTGCTCTCACTCCACCCACTTGCTTGGACATCCCTTGCCCACATCACCCACTTACATGGCTCAGATGAGGTCTCTTCTGAAAACTTTCCTCTTCTAGTGGACACTAGCCCAATAGGACGCCCTGTCATTTTCCCCAAACTTGTATTGCAGGCTTGTGTAATGTCTTTGAGCGTTTAACTAAGGTATTAGGGACTTTATGCACATGTTTAATAATATTGATGATGAGATGTGATTGAAATTGCTATGATCCCTGTGACTTATGAGCCCGTGGATGACGTAGTTGTTGATGTGCAGGATCATGCCCGATGGACAAGTACCATTTTGGACCGATACACATGGGGAGATGATCAGTTCGGACCTCCATGGGGCTGAAGAGCCCACCAGATGGATGTTGAGACCCCATCAAGGGGCAAAGACAGGACAGAGATGGATGAGGGGCTTTGCACCGGAGAAGAGGAGGACGTTCCACTAGAGGCACCTTGGCAGAGCTTGACCTAGGGGGGTTGTGCCCTCTCCATTGGAACATTGATCCTGGAAGGCCCAGGACATCACCCATGATGATCATGATGTCATCCAGCCTTGTGGACGTCTTGGGAGGCAGATTTAGAAGTGTTGGCACTTGTGGCAGGTTGGAGAAGCCCAAGCAGGGCTAACATTTTGCTCCAGGATGTTGCATTTGCCCTAGAAATGGCTAACGTCACCCCTAGAAGGGCATGACGTCTCTCTTTAGCTTGATTAGGCTTTAATTTCAAGCATTTAATGTAAAACAATATGATTTTTAGTATTTTGGCCTTGTCGACCTTTTTATGACCTAAAAGTGAAATTAGGTCATGGTCTTGTATAAATTGAGGGTTTAAACCTTCATTTTTTCATCATCTTTCACTCATTCAGTAGTGAGGTCTGACATTTGCACTACACTTGGGTTTTTTGGCTGAAATTGTGAGGCGCACTTGTTGAAGGAAGGCATTTTGGATCTCTATTTGGCATTTTTGGCATATTTCTTGATGGAAGGTGTTACAACTAGGGTTTGCTATGAATGGTTGTATTGTTATTTCTTGCATATATTGTTATAAATTTGTTGAAAAAACCCTAGGTGACAAGCACACATTGTAGGTCCTTGTCTCATGTCCCCGTCAAGATTTTTCAGCCATTATTTGAAAAAAGAAAGAGCCTAGCCTTAGCTACACTCTTTTCCCCCCTCTTCATTGCTGGCAGTTTTACTTTTTTGAGCTAATAAGAAGAATATGCATCAAGGCCTAGTTCCCCTACACCTTGATGAGCCGATTTTCTAGGGTTTGCTGGTAAAGCCTTGCTGTAGCAACACGTTGCCTGCAAGAACCTCTTGTCTTAGTTTTATGTCACTTTCTGAGCTAGCTGTTTTTTCCATTGACCTAAGGAAGGATGAGAGAGCACTAAGGTCTAGTTCCCCTACACCAAAGTGAGCCTCTCTCCCCTAGGGTTTCATCCTTGAGGCCTTGCCTTAGCAACACCTCAAGGTCTAACCCTCTTGTCCTTAGTCTTAATGTTTTCACTTGATCCTTCAAATTTTGTGTCCTCTACTTTTGACTCCATTAACCCTAAGGCACTGATCTAAAGACCTCTTTGTCTTGAGTAAAATTGATCACAACAACTCTCAAAACTTTGAATGAAACCCTAACTATTCTAAACCTAGACTAACCCTACTAACTGAGTCCTGCCGTCATCTCTTGCTATTAATATCATTGTGTAGCTATCGTCCTACTTGTGAGCTATTGAATGGTTACTTAATGGCATTACTAGAATGAAGTGTTGATTATTACATTGAATGCCATGCTTTCTTATCATTTATTGAAGAAGTGACATTATATCTCATTGTTATTTTGTAAACATTGACTTCGTCAATATTTATTATTCAATTGCTTATATATATTAGATAGTCATTGATTATATGAAGTACTAACCAAGTGAGTAAGCTTGCATATATATATTTCTTGTTGCTTTGTCTCGGGCAGGTGCATCTCCTTTCTTTTGGTTATACTTCTCTTTGTTGGCTCTTAGCCGAACTATCTGCTTGGTGGTGACTTGTGAGGGGGGAATTTACCTTTGGTCCTACAATCCTTTGCCTCCTCAAAACCCCAGGTCACCGGGGACGTCTCCCCTGGGCCTTACCTCCCTAAACAGAAAGAACCATCCCATTGAGGTGACATTGGGTGGGATTGGTTCCAGTTACGCCAATTTGCCTATTCATATCTAGCTTTTATCCTAACTACAAATTGGGCGATAACATTTTGGCGCCGTTGTCAGGGAACACTGAGTCAAACCTTCCTCAGATGACACTTTTCGGTAAGCCTTGCCTCTAGAGTATTTATCTGACAAAGCTTACCTGGCGACTCCAGTTAGGGTGTTTTCCCTTTATTCTTTGATGATTTCAAGCAAATTATCTGGCGACTCCACAAACTGCTGATGACAATCCATAGTGGGCGTCAATACATACCTCCATCTACTACTATGGCCTCTACAAATCCTATTATCCCCATGAGTTCTCCCAATTGGTCTCACAAAGAACTTTTTGGCCCTTTGGACTTAGCCAACACCCGAGGAGGACTGCATGATCTACCCAATAAGGTTGACTCCTGGATACCTAGATATTGAGGAGAAGATTAATCCTATGGCAACTCTCATTGGACCAAGTTCTGTGAAGCATTCCAGTTTCACCAATCTGGACAGGAACACCCTAATGTCTTTACAAGGCTCTTTGGGAGCTCACTCACCAGAAGTGCCAGAAAATGGATTAACAAACTCCCAAAAGGAAGCATCAAAACCCCTGAAGAGCTTGAACAAGTCTTCAAGAAAACCTAGTGTGAAAAGGAAAGCATGGATTCCCTCTACTCTCAAATCCACAAAGCTTGCAGACAAACAAACGAAGACGTTAGGGGATTCAATGATAGGTTCAATACTCTTATTCGCAAGCTTGAGCCCGATTTCCTACCCAGGAGCATGATTCTCCAAAATTACCTCGATTCCTTTGAAGGGATTTTACAACTCACCCTCAAGAATCGTTTCCCTGCAAACCTAGAAGAAGCTCAAGATGTTGCCTGCCAAATTGAGGAGAACCTCAAGTTTAGCAGCCTCACCCATCAGGTCAACCTTTTGAACAATGACGACATCTAGGCAGTAAAAAGGGAAAGCATGGAAGGGCCAGAGCCTGACCTCCTAGAGACTCTAGAATTGAGAAACAAGGCTCCCCAGAGGAAATGGAGCACAAGTCTCTCAAACACAAAAGGTGTCTTAAACTTATCAAGACAACATGAACCATCCGAGGGTTTAGGTATGGCTATTCATAAAAAACCTAATTTTGAAGATTCCTTATTTGTCTTGAACACACCAATTTTACAAAGTCAAGATATGAGTGAACCCGGATTTGAGTACTTTGGCCAAACCAATAGGGACCCGGAAACGAGGTCTGAAGAGCCCCGGGTACATAATGGAACCAACTTAAGCACTAGTATGTCCTATATCTTGCAAAGGGTTAAAAGAATTCGTGAAATGTTGGAAATTCCTTTTTTGACAAAGCAAGACCCGGATGACCAGTTATCGTTCGAAGGGACTTCCACACTATTACAAACCGGTCATTTTGAGCAAGATGAGCAAACACCCTCTTTCTTATTAATAGATGATCTTGGACCTAGTGACTATAACTCGGTGGATCCATGCTTGTTTCAAGATTGCCCCACTCTTCCCTTGACAGAGGAAGATACAAATTGTTGTGATTGTCCCAATGATACCTCTGACATCTCTGAAGATTGGGATGATTATTGTCCTACACAAGGAGATGGATATCCAGTACAGAAAGGAGTTGGTTTAGTTGAATGGAACAAAAATGTTTTCAGGGACATAAAAGTTCCAAACGCCTTAACCCCTACAAACGTTGTGGATGAAAACCCTTGGTGCTTGGAATGCAGTGAAGCACATTGGGAGCATGAATGCCCTTACAGTGATGATGGTCATCAACAAGTAAATAATATAGGCCACGTCATGGAGGGCCCTCAAATAAATATCACTGTTGAAGAGCATCAGGAAGGCATGAAAGAAGCAGCTAGGTTGGCAAGAATGGCGATAATAAACAACCTAGACCAGGAATCAAAAGAAAAATTGAAGAAACAAGAACTCCAGGTGTATAGAAGAAAGAAACTAAGCCAACCTACAGCTGACCAAACGAAACCCCCACCTTTGGATGTACTTCTTCCCAAGGCATCCAAGACTGAAAGGGTTAACTTGAACTTTGACTTTGAAGGGGCACTATCCAGGATGCATGTAACCATTCCCCTGAAAGAAGTCATTAAGGTGCCATCTGTCAAAGAGTGTTTTGACAATTTCTTTCAAGGATCAGATGGACCCATGGACCCTCCTATCATGTTGCAAGATGATCATTTCAGGGTCCAATACGGTGAACATCCTCCCTTCTTCATGACTTTAATAATGAACAACAAAAGCCTCAACAAGTGCATGTTGGATACAGGGGCAGGTACTAACATGATGTCCTTTAGAGTCATGCAACAATTAGGGTTGAAAGCCACACGACCTTACAGGAATGTGTGTGGCTTTGAATCTAAAGCCATACCAACACATGGGGTAATTGAGAATGTCCAAGTTTGCCTTAAAGATTACACCGAAAAGATCATCCACATGGACATAATGGTCATGGACGTTCCAGATGTATGGGGGATGTTATTGTCTAGGAAGTTTGCCTCGAAATTAGGGGGTACTCTTGAGATGAACCTCACTTATGTGAATATACCCTTGAAAAATGGAACTATTGGTCATCTCCAGAATGTACCTGTGACTACAACTCATGTGCAAGAGCCTAGTGATTCCAACAAAGATGACAAGGCACATGACGAGATCATACAAACTCTTCATAAGTATTCTCCAGAAGATATGCCTTTTGCAACAAAAGAAGACTTTGATCAGATTAAAATGCCCAAGAAAGAGGAATACCAACAACTCCTAGATAAGTTAAAAAAAAAGGAAGGTGGGACTATGAAGATACTAAAGAAAGCCGAAGATGATGTACAGATTCGTCTGTCCCAGTAGGAAGTGTTTACAGTAGAATCCCACCCAACTCCCTCTGCACAATATACCAGGGTCGTCCAAGGGACAACCAAATACAAGATCAGGAAGTACAAGGAAGGGGACATAGTGTGGATGTGGGATACCCAAAAAGGAGAACCAACCAACGTCAAAGGAAGCACTCAGTCATGGCTCGGACCTTTCAAAGTTGGAAGAGAATCAGTGGATGACTCTTACTACTTGTCCACTTTGGAAGGAAGAAAGCACCCATTACCGATCAACGGGCACCTCCTCAAACCCCACCAAGGTGGGGGGACCTAACTTCACAGGTAAGTACAGGTAAGTAGGCATTTTGCATTCGTGTATTATACCATTTGCATTGCATTTTAGTTTGCTTTCACATTCACACTATTGATTGTTTTAATTCAGTCTTATATATATATATATATATATATGTTGGGGTGGCATTACCACCCCAATTCGTTACTGATGTTGCTATTGAGATCAAGCAAGTAAATAGGTTATGCCAGAGATGCTGAGGTTCTCATGCGCTCTATGGTGAGCACATGTCCCCAAGTTGGAGCCAGATGTTATCCCCCACTTTTAGGGATAACTAGGAGATCATGTCTCGAGGCCCACAGGTCCTAGACATGGAGTACCGAGAGCCGGATCGACTTTAGCATGGCCTTGGAGGGCCTATCGTTTCTTCCTTTCAGTGCCTCTATCTTGTCAGCCGCAACAACATCCATCACCATTGGCTTGATCTTGTGTCAGGGATGGTTCTTGCTCCATCAGGTAATGAGTTCGGGTATCATGGTATATGTCACTTTGATCATCAAAACCCTTGAATATGTGCATTTAATTCCTTTGTTTCTAACAAATGCTTGGATCTTATACTTGCCCACTTGACCATGTCTCGGGGGATTGACAGGATGCCCTAGTAAGCCTGTGTCTATAGGTTTTGATTTTTGAAAAGCCATCATCCGCTCCCATCATGGCACCACTTTTCATCTTGCTTCCCGCTCACCTATCCCATTACACTTGTTCGGGAAATGGGTTGAACTATTTTCAGGATTGCACCTTATCTCGTTCGAATAAGGGGCTAAAGGTCCAGAAAGTAAAAGAAAGATGGCTAAAGATAAAAGCCTAAGAATAAAACCTCAAGATGCTTCGCCCAGGGATCCCCGAGAAAGCAATAAAAGGCTTCTCAGCAAGAAACAAGAGGGACCCGTAAAAATAATCAAACAATCCCTGATCAGAGGATAGGGGGTCTCATCATGAGCCAGCCTATTAGGTATATCGCCGACCTATTAGGTCCATAGGTCCATCGGTGCCTTGCAGTATGACATTACCACCAGCTGGTTACCACGCCAGGGTAGTGACCTTTGGTTGCATGGCCAAGGGAAAGGGGGTCTCATCACGAGCCAACCTTCTCATCTCTGTAAAAGCACTTGTGGGTAACGTTGTCACCACTGGTCACCACACTAGGGCAGTGTCCCCTAATTAGCCTTTTGAAGAAAAAAGAAATAAAAGATAAAACAATAAAAAATAATAGAAGGCATGAAAGGGCTTGGAAAAATTTGCATCCAGGACAGGTGGAGCTCACCTTCTACAAAGGCACCCACAGGTAAAGCTTTGCATCCTATGCTCTCACTGCACCCACTTGCTTGGACATCCCTTGCCCACATCACCCACTTACATGGCTCAAATGAGGTCTCTTCTGGAAACTTTCCTCTTCCAGTGGACACTAGCCCAATAGGACTCCCTGTCATTTTCCCCATACTTGTATTGCAGGCTTCTGTAATGTCTTTGGTCTCTTAACTGAGGTATTAGGGATTTTATGCACATGTTTAATAATATTGATGATGAGATGTGATTGACATTGCTATGATCCCTGTGACTTATGATCCAATGGAGGGCGTAGCTGTTGATGTGCAGGATCATGCCCGATGGACAGGTACCATTTTGGATCGATACACATGGGGAGATGATCAGTTCGGACCTCCATGGGGCTGAAGAGGCCACCAGATGGATATTGAGACCCCATCAGGGGGCAGAGATAGGACAGAGATGGATTAGGGGCTTTTCACCGGAGAAGAGGAGGACGTTCCACCAGAGGCACCCTGGCAGAGCTTGACCTAGGGGGGTTGTGCCCTCTCCATTGGAACGTTGACCCTAGAAGGTCCAGGACGTCATCCATGATGATCATGATGTCATCCAGCTTTGTGGACGTCTTGGGAGGTAGATTTGGCAGTGTTGACACGTGTGGCAGGTTGGAGAAGCCCAAGGAGGGCTAACGTTTTACTCCAGGATGTTGCATTTGACCTAGAAATGGCTAACATCACCCCTAGAGGGGCATGACGTCTCTCTTTAGCTTGATTAGGGTTTAAGTTTAAGAATTTAATGTAAAACAATATGATTTTTAGCATTTTGGCCTTGTCAGCCTTTTTATGACCTAAAAGTGAAATTAGGTCATGGTCTTGTATAAATTAAGGGTTTAAACCTTCATTTTTTCGTCATCTTTCACTCACTCATTAGTGAGGTCTGAAATTTGCGCTACACTTGGGTTCTTTGGCTTAAATTGTGAGGTGCACTTGTTGAAGGAAGGCATTTTGGATCTCTATTTAGCATTTTTGGCATATTTCTTGATGGAAGGTGTTACAACTAGGGTTTGCTATGTTATTTCTTGGTGAAATGTAAGTAAATTTCTGCAAAACTTCTTGATTGAATGGTTGTATTGTTATTATTGTTATAAATTTGTTGAATAAACCCTAGGTGACAAGGACACATTGTAGGTCCTTGTCTCATGTCCCCGTCAAGATTTTTCAGCCATTATTTGAAGAAAGAAAGAGCCTAGCCTTAGCTACACTCTTTTCCCCCCTCTTTATTGCTAGCCATTTTACTTTTCTGAGCTAAGAAGACAAAGACACATCAAGGCCTAGTTCCCCTACACTTAGATGAGTCGATTTTCTAGGGTTTGCTGGTAAAACCTTGCTATAGCAACATGTTGCCTGTAAGAACCTCTTGTCTTAGTTTTATGTCACTTTCTGAGCTAGCCGTTTTTTCCATTGACCTAAGGAAGGACAAGAGAGCACTGAGGCCTAGTTCCCCTACACCAAAGTGAGCCTCTTTCCCCTAGGGTTTCATCCTTGATGCCTTGCCTTAGCAACACCTCAAGGTCTAACCCTCTTGTCCTTAGTCTTATTGTTTTCACTTGATCCTTCAAAATTTGTATCCTCTACTTTTGACTCCATTAACCCTAAGGCACTGATCTAAAGACCTCTTTGTCTTGAGTAAACTTGATCAGAACAACTCTCAAAACTTTGAATGAAACCCTAACTATTCTAACCCTAGACTAACCCTACTAACTGAATGCTACCATCATCTCTTGCTATTAATATCATTTGTGAAACTATCGTCCTACTTGTGAGCTATTGAATGGTTACTTAAGGGCATTACTAGAATGAAGTGTTGATTATTACATTGAATGCCACGTTTTCTTATCATTTATTGAAGAAGTGACATTATATCTCATTGCTATTTTGTAAACATTGACTTCTTCAATATGTATTATTCAATTGCTTATATATATCAGATAGTCATTGATTATATGAAGTACTAACCAAGTGAGTAAGCTTGCAGATATCTGTTTCTTGTTGCTTTGTCTCCGGCAGGTGCATCTCCTTTCTTTTGGTTATACTTCTCTTTATTCGTTGTTAGCCGAACTATCTGCTCGGTGGTGACTTGTGAGGGGGGAATTTACCTTTTTTCCTACAATCCTTTGCCTCCTCAAAACCCCAGGTCACTGGGGATGTCTCCCCTGGGCCTTACCTCCCTAAACAGAAAGAACCATCCCATTGAGGTGACATTGGGTGGGATTGGTTCCATTCATGCCAGTTTGCCTATTCATATCTAGCTTTTATCCTAACTACAAACTGCGCGACAACATGGCCCATCTTTTCTTCCTTTCAGCGCCTCCACTTTGTCAGTAGCAACAACATCCATCACCTCGGATTGGTCCTGTATCAGAGATGGTTCTTGCTCCATGAGGTAATGAGTTCGGGTATCATGGTATGTGTCACTCTGATCCTCAAAACCTTTGAATATGTGCATCCAATTCTTTTAGTTTCTAACAAGTTCTTGGATCTTATACTTATCTACTTGACCATGTCTGGGGGAATGACAGGATGCCCTAGTAAGCTTGTGCCCATAGTTCTTGAGTTGCCACTGGGGGGATTCATGTAAAGTCATCTTCCGCTCCCATCATACTTACCACTTTCCATCTTACTTCCCGCTCATCCATCCCTTACACTTGTCCGGGCATTGGATTGGCCAATCATTTAAGGGTTGCACCTTACCTTGTGGGAAGAAGGGGCTAAAGGCCCAAAAGGTAAAAGCAGCTGGCAAAAGATAAAATCCTAAAAAAAATAAAACCTCAAGATGCTTCGCCCAAGAATCCCCAAGAAAGCAGTAAAAAGCTTCTCAGCAAGAAACAAGAGGGACCCATAAAAATAATAAAACAAGACCTAGTCAGAGGATAGGGGGTCTCATCACAAGCCAGCCTATTAGGTCCATGGGCATCTCTAGAGGTATGACACTACTAGCAACCGGTTACCATGCCAGGGTAGTGGCTCTTGGTGGCATAGACAAGAGAAAGGGGATCTCATCATGAGCCAACCTACTCATTTTCGTGAAAGTGCTTGTGGATAACATTGTCACCACTGGTCACCATGCCAGGGAAGTGTCCCCTGATTAGCTTCTTGAAAGAAGAAAACAATAAAGAATAAAGATAAAAGGGCATGGATGGGCTTGGAAACATTTGCATCTAGGACAGGTGCAACTCACCTTCTACAAAGGCACCAACAGGTAAGCCATGCATTTCCCTGCTATCATTGCACCCCTTGTCAAGACATCCCTTATGCACCTCACCCATTAACATGACTTGTATTTGACTTCTCTCGGAAACATCCCACATCCAGTGAGCGGACGCCCTGTCACTTCTTCCAAACTTGCCTTGCATATTTGTATAATGTCTTTGAGCACTTGACTAGGTAAAAGGGGTTTTATGCACATGTTTAATAAAATTGATGATTGGATGTGACTGGCATTGCTATGATCCCTGTGACTTGTGAGCCCAAACACCCAAGGTTGACCTAGTACCATGTTTTCCTGACGATTTTCGTTCTTACCTTGAGGGTTTTGATGAGTACTCCTCCGAGCACTTGGATTTATTCTATGAAGATGATTATCAACCATCGCTATGTTCAGGTTTTGATGGGAGTAAGAACAATGTTTTCCCAAAGAAGGATTATTATGACATATTTCTCCAGCCACCTCTTGTTACTTTACCTTGTTGTATCATTAAGGGTGTAGTTGGGAATTATATCCTTTATATTGAGTTTCCTCTAAGGCAAACCCTAGAGTCCATGGGTTGGTTGAATACTACAAGTTTAAGTTTGCCATCTCAGTGTTTCAACTTTCCCTTGAGAATTTGTCAATCGTCTACTAGATCCTTGTCAATCCTTTCCCAGGCTTCAGAATGTGAGGACGTCCTAGGTACCCAGTTTGCAGGCCTTTTGAGTCAGTGTTATGAACCTTGGACTTTTTATGACCCCTTCTTGAAGTGGATTGAGTACTTTCCTCAGAGATTGACTTGGCATGATTTTATCCCTCCCACCTGCCTCCATGAGTTAGACTTTGTGATTTTCGATGATGCAATATATACCCTAACCCATGTCATTTTTGTGCTTGACTTATCACTGTTTTGGTTTATGATGAAGCACCAAAGGCAGGTATTGTGGGACATTGTTGGATTGGCTTCATTGGTCGTTTGACTACACCCAACATCCAGCCAACAGGTAAGTGCAGGTGAGTAGGTAGGCATTTTTGCATTCATTGTATTATACCATCTGCATTTGCATGTTAGAGTAGTTTTCTTTACGTTCACACTTATGATC
>CBVK0100352760.1:0-20571 GCA_900067695.1 Picea abies
ACTCTTATATATAATTTTATATGTTTAATTTTTTGGGTTTTTTTTTTTTTTTTTTTCATTCATTTTCTCTATGTAAATATATGTTATGAACTAACTCTTATATATAATTTTATATGTTTAATGTTTTTTTTTCCATTATATGAATTAAAAACAAATCAACTCCAACTTATTAACTTATTTTATGGCTCTTTTTTCATTGTATGAATAATTCAAAAACAAATCAACTCCAACTTTGTATTAAAGTGTAAAAAAAATTTTACAATAAATTTTGCATAATAGAATAAATTTGCAAAGAGGGAAGAGGAAGAAATAGCCCATCAACACAAGGTATCATGAGTGTTGGTAAGTTATTATTGAATTGATGTGTTAGTCTTGTTTGGTTGTGTTTGGAAAGAAAGAAATGAGTGATTGGTGAGATGGATTTTATACTCGCATGATTAGGTCAAAATGCAAGGTTGTATGAAAAAGATTGTAAAGTTTTTTTTTTTTTTTTTCATTGTATGAATAATTCAAAAACAAATCAACTCCAACTTTGTACTAAAGTGTACAAAAAGATTGTGCAATAAATTTTGCATAATATAATAAATTTGCAAAGATATGGGAAAGAGGAAGAAATAGCCAATCAAGATAAGGTATCGTGACTATTGGTAAGCTATGATTGAATTGATGTGTTAGTCTTGTTTGGTTGTGTGATTGGAAAGAAAGAAATGAACTATTGGTGAGATGCATTTTTTACTCGCATGATTAGGTCAAAATGCAAGGTTGTATGAAAAAGATTGTGGTTTGTATGTATCATACCATTGTTTGTTTTTTTAATTCGTGTCTTATAAGCGTTAGATTAAATTTGATTAGGTGAAAGAGTCAAAATTGTTAGGTGAATAGTAGTGGCTTTTGGTAGATGGTTTTGGTGACCCATGGTTTTAGAGCCTGTGGATTGCATGTAATGAAAGCCTTTAAAAGGATGGTGATATTCCATTGTAATGCACTAAGAGTTGAGCGATGAAGGCTCAGTTGGCTAGGGCCAAGAGGTTGACTGACTTGGCCAGTTTGGTCAAGGAACTAATAGATCTATTTGCTGGTTTTTCCCAGTTTGGGTTTTCCATGATAAAATCTCGTATGTTTTATGTGTTGTTGGTTTAATTTTAATCTCTCTCGTGTTTTAATTCCTTTCATGTGGTATCAAAGCAAGGTTAACCTTGACTCTCTAGCGAGAGTGGTTGTTGGGCACCTATTTTGACTCTCTTTTCACCTTTCCAATCAAGCCATTCACCTTCACTTTTGACCAAAAACTCTCTTTTTTTGTCCATTTTCACTAGAATAATGGCATATTGAACATGATAGAGGTAATATGTTGTTTTTGAATGAAATTTCCCGATTTTGGTTTATAAACATTGTTAAAAGTCATTTTACTCACTAAGTTACCAGCATTGCAGATACCACATAAATAAATTCTTGTAATTTGTCCAAGCTCATCATGGATGCACTCCATCAAGATCAGATCCAACACTTGACGGTTGCTCATAGATATTCTGAGATGGTGAGATGTCTATTTTGCTACCTTCAAGCAACTCGCCACCTCATTGTCAACACTTGATTAGCTCAACAACGCGATTAGAAAAATATGTAGAACCTAGTTAAAAAACCTACAATCTTATTCGTAGAATTCAGGGTTTGAAGCTAAAAGAGATTGGATAGATTTCCCACTCATAGAATCAATGAAACAACATAGGAAATCCTGGATCTCCTATACCTCATGCTCAATACTAAACCTGACTATAAGTTATGCACATATTTGGAAATATAATGATATTCTAAGCATACTAGACTTTTCCATGTAATAATCTATAAAATCTAAGTTAGACAATGTAAGAAGTTAGTGATGGTATCAATATTACTCATGAGAGAATTATCTTGTAACATGTAACTTTTTATTAAGTGTTGAATATAAAGAAGTTTTATGATCCATTAATGGTGTTAGTGATTTCTTAGTGATCTAAGTTTACTTTGTAACATATCCCAGGAGGGTCATGTGTTGTGTCTTTGTTTTAAATATTTTTAGTAGAATTAGTTTGTTTTGCAATTTCCTTTATTTTCTGTAATTTATTGTAACTAAAGGTAAATTCCTGTAATTTCTTGTATTTATAGGTAATTCCTGTAATTTTCTGCAATTACAGGAAATTTTGTAGTCACAGGATAATTTCCTGTAATCACGGGTAATTCATGTAATTCAACAGTTAAGTTTACAAGTATTATTATTAAAGAACATTTAATTCTGATAATTGAACAAACTTTATAATCTGAGTTACCACAATTACAATTGGGTTAAAGCCATATCTGAAACATTGAACTAAGTTTGTGACAATCTAGTCTGTTATTTTTACAAAGCATTCCTTTACTGTATTTTGATTGATTCATTTAGTTAAAAATCAATTTGTAACTCATAATTTAAGGTGTCTCATTCGACTTTAAAACTTTATGATTGAATAGAGTATATTCAGAGAGAAGCACATAGTGTATGAATATGTACTTGCATTTCTACCAATTGAAGGTCAGATAAATCATTGGTCTGGAGAATAACCTTCAGTGTTGGATAAACTTTGAAATTATTTGCTTAAGCTTGCATTAGATTTACCTTTCTACAGTAATCTTAGTTAACTACAAAGCTAGTTCAAGTTTACTTACCCTGGATTGATAAATAAATGCTTCATAATTTTGACAACTAAATAATTTGACAAAGGTTTTGATGATGAGAGCCATGGAGAGAGAGAAGGAAGAAAGATTGTCGGTACACGTTGGTAAGCTAAGTCGAGCAGAGGTGGTAGTTGGAATTGGAGCCACTTGAGAAGAATTGTGTAAAATATGGCAGTTTCAAAATGCCCGAGTATGTATTTTGTTACTGTTATTCTTGAGAAAAGTTGTTTGTCAAGGCTTTGTGCTGAGCTTTTTAGGGCGTGGTTGGAGCCCTTGGAATAACATTTGGTAGGATCCATTTCACAACTTGGAAGAAAACCCTCGAGTAAATGGTAGGAGGACAAGGGAAGAAGTTTGGGGTTTGTAAAAGATGCATATTGAGCCTAGTCAACTTAATATATGAGTGCAAAGTTGACTACTCTAACAATTTGCAGATCTACCAAGAAGTGAGCATCAAGAGTTGAAGGTGAAATCAATGACAATAAGCAAGATGATAGCAGCATGAGTGCATGGATAGCAATAATGAATATATATATATATATATATATATATATATATATATATATATATATATATATATATATATATATATATATATATATATAGTTGAAAATATTTATTGCATGTAAATGGACATACGACTATAAGACATGGTTAGGCATGTGTACCCCTAATAATTTATCGATAAAGTCTAGACATAGACTTAGGTGATAGGGGGAGCATGCAGGTTTCTGGATAACTTTGAGGGGGTAGGGCCTCGAGGTGAGAGATGGAGAGTCACTTGGCGAGTTTGGTCAAATTTGGTCATGGGAAACCCCAAGTCAACTTTAAAAGGGAAATGTTAGGTTAAACTTGACTCGGTGAAATAAAGTTGTTAGGTAAACATGGTGGTTTTGGGCACATGCCTTTAAAAAGATGATGATACTCCATTATAATGTGCCTTCAAATTTTCCATGATAAATCAAGTGTCTTATATTTTTTCTAATCTTCTAGTATTATTTTATTTATCTACTAATAAACTCAATATATCACTTGCTGAAATTCAATTTGAGTAGAGTACAAAAAAAAATCCCCCAACTACTTAAATTATTATTAAAAAAAAAAAAAAAACAATTAATACAAATAATATTTTTATAAAATTAACACTTAATAAAAATAAATAAAACATAAAAGTATTAAAACTAATTTTCCTCTTGAAATTGTTGTAATCAACCATCAATAAAGAGTATTTGGCATCACTATAATTTGAATATTATTGAATGCGTGACGCTTGTCCTCACCTTTTCCTAGACAAAATATATCATTTAATGCATGACGTTTGTCCTTGCCTTTTCATAAAGTGTTTGTCTCATGCACACAACCTGCATGCATTTGTAATTATGATATACATATGCAAGCTTGGACTATGCTTGTCAGATTGGATTACTTCAAATGCCACATATCAATAATTTTGTTTGTTCTTTCCACTTTTGATTAGGGAAATTTATCCTTTCATTCTTTGTATTTCACTAACAATCAATTTTTTTTTAATTTCTATTTTTTTTTAAAGGAAATATGGGTTCAAGAGAATTGAATCCATAAACATGATAAACTCATATTTGAATTTAAATTAATTGATTTAAATCCTAAAAACTAAAAATTAAAGAATTGCATAAATAATTAATTTATAAACTCATATTTGAATTTAAATTAATTTACTTAAATCCTAAAACAAAAAATTAAAGAATTGCATAAATAATTAATTTATAGTAATAATCATTCTTGGTGGATGAATAATTTTTTTTTGAAACTCCCTAATCAGGAAGGAATTTTGTAACTTTAGTTCGTGATCATTCTTAAGTTACTTTTACTTTTGTCACCTGCTTTACAATTTTTCATTGGTAATGACAAGTAATTATTAAAGTGGCATATCTTTATGCTGAAATTTTGTATAATATATTTGATATTGTTACGAATTATGATATATCAAAATTTTAAATTTATATATTTCGAATGAAAATTTTATTTATTATAAGAAGACCACACTACGCATATGATTATTTTAAATCCAAAATAATATAAATTAATATAACACAGGGGCAATGGAGTTAGCTGTCAATTTGCTTAGTAGTAGCCTGACAACTTTGTGGGAAAAGGGATTATCAAAATCACAAGGCAAGCAAATTTGTTGGGAAAGGAATATCATAATCACAAGGTTTTGTAAACCACGAAGTCAAAGTCAAAGCTTAGAGAAGTAGAATGGTAAATTTAGACCTAATCCCAAGGCCAAATTTGTGTACAGTGAAAACCCTAAAGCTGGAATCTGTGGATGTCAGGGTGCATGAGCCATTATTAGATAAACCATGATCTTGTTTGTTTGTTTAGGAGATAATGAAGTAGCACCTGATGGAGGTTGGGATCCATAGGCTGAGGCTGAGGCTTTGGCTTTGTTTGTGAGAGTAGAGGTGGAAGTTTGTTTGTTTTGTTGTTGTAAGGAGAGAGAAAAGTTGAAGTCAGCTGAGCTGTGGTCTGCTTGCAGATTAATACAAGTTTACTACAATTAGCTTGAGGAGAAATGGACTCCACCCTGGACGAAAAAAAGAGAGAAAAGTCCAAAGGAGAAGAATAGAATAGAAATGGTGACATCTCACACGTAGAGCCTCCCCTCTGGTGGGGGCATTGTGCCCAGATATTTTGTGAGATGGAAGTTTGGTGTACTGAGAGCACATGGATGGCAGGGCCTGCAAGCCTAAAATTGTTTGACATCAGTCCCCATTTTGAATCATTATCATCATCCTCTGTGGGGACTGACCTCATTCTCTCCACACAGCACTATTCTCCATTTATATAACTTGAGATGATCAAAATTTGGAGATAGCTTGAAAACCTGGCAAGTTCTTCATTTCACAGCAGAGGATTTGGAGATAGCTTGAAAACCTGGCAAGTTCTTCATTTCACAGCAGAGGACAGCTTGGAAACACAATATAGACTTGACTGCAGAAGGACAGGTTTGAAACACAATATAGACTTGACTGCAGAAGGACAGGTTGGAAACACAATATAGACTGACTGCTTGTCCAAAGGAAATCCATTTTCAGTTAATAAGTAAATTATGCTTGTACGTTGTGTTTGGGATTTTGTAAGCAGATGAATCATGATGATAAAAATGATTTCAGAAAAGTTAAATTTGATTATGTATCGACAAGATTCATGTAAACGTTGATGCTTACAAAGTTATTTTGATTGGATTCTTGATTGATAAGGGGAAAACCAAATTCATGAACAATCTGTATGGTAGGATGTTGGGTAGATGGAAAATTTATATGGATCAGATGAAAACAGTGGATGTCTAATAATATATTTGAATTTGAAATTGGAAATTCAAAAGCAAAAATCATGGAGATCACGTTTCAGCCTTGGGAATGGTGAACCAAACTTAGTGTGTTGCTGTCATGTTGAGCAACCCAAGATTAATATATTTTTGTATTTTAAGATTATGAATTAGAGGAGCTAAGTCTAAGGCTCTAAGCTGTAGGTTAGGCTCAGCTGTTACCCGGTTTCCAGTGAATCTTAATCACCAAGCTACCAGTTCCATGCGTTTAAATTTCATTCTTAAGCAGAGGAAATGGATCTAGGGGTCATTGACTCCTTCCTGACTGCCTAGATCTTTGCAGCTATGCTTGTCCTCCCTATCTTCTTATTCTAATTCCCAGAATCCTACCCAAATTCCAATCCTCAACCTAATACATAAATATTCACTGATATATGTGCTGAAGAATGTATGTTGTCCATTCAATCTTTGTCATCCGAGCTGAGTTGTTGGGTTGGCTGCTTCATTTCATTCAAAATTCCATCACACATTTTCAAATCTTTGTTGCTGCTTCCCACAGGCTTGGGTTGACCGTGAACTTGTGAATATGTGCTGCTTTGCTTTCTTCCACTGGACAATAAGTCAACCCTCCTTTCAAAATGTGAGTTTTCTCAAGGTTAATAGGTTTCTCCAAACTCGGGGTTCTAATTTGAACCCCTCCTACTTTTAAACTCTCCTCCCTCTTCATATGGCTACACTGTTGAGATTATGGTGGAAGAAGCAGATATTTAGGCTGTTTTTAGGTGCAGTACTGTTATCATGGTCTCCAGAAATCTATGACTAGAAGGCTCCCTTCTTTCTGTTGAATCGTTTTCAGGTGTGGAAAGCTGGGATTTTGAGTTAATGCAGGCAGTTAAGCTTATCTCCATGATTGCATACGAGGATAAGGCATTCATTTATTGAACAATTAATGAAGAAGAGTTATGAGCTCTGGGTTTACGTAGACAAGATGTCATCCAGAAAGTTATACCCCCAACGATCTGTGGGATCTCCACCTTCAGCCTCCTTATTTTACGGCGCCCACCCAGATCAACTAAAAGCAGAAGACTCAAACCAATCTGATGCCAATCACCAGACCCTGGTTCTTGGGTTAGGAGCACTTGGGGTGGGCATGCTTGTTCTCATAGTGTTCTTTGTGTATTTGTATTACAGCCGTGTGAAGAGCAACAGAACCAGTCCATATGATTTTTCGGGCGTTAGGCTTCAAAGGTTCAGTTACAGGGAATTGAAGAGCGCTACGAGCTCGTTCGACGATTCGATGAAGCTGGGGAAAGGAGGATTTGGGGTTGTTTACAAAGGAGTTTTGCGCAATGGCAAGGAGGTGGCTGTCAAGAAACTCGATGTCTCGTCCCTGCAAGGTGAACGAGAGTTTCAGAACGAGCTGGCCATCGTAGGTGGGTTGCGTTCTCCTTTCATCGTTAGCCTTTTGGGTTACTGTGCAGATGGTAAGAGGAGGCTCCTCGTTTATGAATATATGCAGAACAGGAGCCTGCAGGAGGCTTTGTTTGAGAAGGATGATTTGCCTTTGCCTGGTAAGTTGGATTGGGAGAAGAGATTCAATATTATCATTGATGTTGCTCAGGCTCTGGCCTTTCTGCACCTTGACTGTGATCCGCCTATCATCCATGGAGATGTAAAGCCCAGCAACGTGCTATTGGATGGTAATTTCAATGCTCGTATTGCGGACTTCGGACTCGCAAGGCTCAAGAGCGATGATATGCATTTATATCATGATATGTTCAGCCAAGACCTTGGAAGGAGCCAAGAGCTAATGGGTAGAAGCCAAGACCTTTTGAAAAGCCAGGACCTTGCCAAGATCATTGGGTCGAAATCTGAATTAGCTTCTGATGATGAAAGTAAAATTAAATCTAAGCACAGATATCAGGGTGAAGGAATCATTGGCAGAAAGATGGACATCGTTGCCGTAGACATAAATAAGCCCACAAAAGAACAGCCTGCATCCTCCGCCCAGGATGTAGATGCTAATGAACTTCATGCCAAGGGGAAGGAAATTGTTTCCGAGAATTTGAGTGTTTGTGGATCTGGAAAGCTTCATCACCTGTTTGAAGCTGATAAGGATTGGCCTTGCCCATCAGAAGAAAGAACTGATTGGTGGAGTAAGGAGCTGCAGGCAGTGCCCTCAGACAGTCATAACAAGGAGATTCAAAAGAAGAAATCACGGAGTAGAGAATGGTTGTCATGGAAACATGACGACAGCGGAGAACTCAGCACTAAGGACCATGTGATGGAGTTTATCAGTTTCCAAATCAGGCATTCCGGGAGCTTGGACAGCATTAAGGGGAAGAAAAAGAGAGAGAGGAGGAGGTTCCCAGATGATAATCACCCAAGTGGGGAAATCATAAATCACACTGATTCCATCAGAAAAACTGAGGGGAGTGAAGTTAAAGAAAAACCTAGAAAAATCAAGGAGTGGTGGAAAGAAGAATATTTTGCAGAGATGAGCAAGAAGAGCAGGAAGATGAAGAAGCTGGAGAAAATAGGATGGAAAAGCTCCAATAGATTTGTTAGCAGAAAAAACAGTAGAACAGATAGCAGGCGAAGGGACTCTTTCTATGACCATAGCGGGGATATCAGCTTTGGGAAGAATAGAGATAAAATCAAAAGGGACTATTCCATGGGAAGTGAGAAGTGGAGTGGTGATTTGAGTAGAGGAGACCTAAGCAGCGTCACTAGCATGAGAGGAACAGTGTGTTACATTCCACCTGAATATGGAGGCTGTGGGTTACTATCAGAGAAGGGCGATATCTACAGTTTTGGGGTGCTGATGTTAGTGATTGTCTCTGGAAGGAGGCCTCTGCATGTTCTGGCATCTCCCAGGAAGGATTTTGAGAAGGCCAGTCTCATACCATGGGCAAGGCACTTGGCTCAGACGGGCAACATGTTAGAACTTGTGAGTGAGTCGTTGAAAGGCATTTATGATAGAGATCAGGCACATCTATGCATTACACTCGGTCTTCTTTGCCTGCAGAAAAACCCAGAAATGAGGCCCAATATATCTGAGATTATCAAGATCTTGAAACGTCAAATGGATGCTCCCAGCTTGCCACACTCGGTCTTCTTTGCCTGCAGAAAAACCCAGAAATGAGGCCCAATATATCTGAGATTATCAAGATCTTGAAACGTCAAATGGATGCTCCCAGCTTGCCTGTGGAATTCTCTCCTAGTACCCCTAGCAGGCTCTACAACAAATCCAAGAAAAAGAATCTTTCAGATGCTGTAGGTCCTGATGTTCCATAGTTTGTAATAGATTTGAATGCAATACAAAGCTGTTTTTTCAGATATTACTGTTTGCTAATTTGAAGTAAATCGGTTCGATATACTCAGTACTTCACACCTTCAACTTCTGCATGGAGCTAGTGCAAGGTAAGTATATTTTGTTCCCTGTATTACAATTTCTTGATGACCATGAAATTTTCTGGTGGTTGTTAGTTCGTTGCATCACACAACTATGGTAACCGAAAAGTATCATTCATTACCATGCAGACCCTTGATGATTGCCACTCAGAAATGCTTAGAATCATGAATGGGGAGATTGAAATAGTGACTTATTCATTGTTCTAACTTGTATATTCATGCTCCCACCTCTTTTCAGGTAGGCAATCTTCATGAGTTTGCATAGTGGATAATGTTTCTTCAAAGTTTATATGTAAACTCATTTAAACATGAGTTTAATAGTCTTGCAACCTCAAGGCTCATATAAAACCTTCAAATTAGATAAATCTATGATAGTGCCTTTGTTCAGTCCACCCAAATATCGTCTAAATTCAATACAGTGCAAACACCTGGTTTTGCTCCCTGCAATTATTGAAGAACTGCTCATATTCTCTCAAACCATTGTCCTGTCTTAAGGTTAATGTCACGAAGCTACTCATGCTGTCAAACCATTGTGCTGTCTTAAGGTTACGAGGCTACTCATGCTGTCAAACCATTGTGCTGTCTTAAGGTTACATGAGGCTACTCTTTACAACAGGTAGTAGATTAAAGATTCTATGAAATGATGATTTCTTCTGGGGATATTTGTCTGAAATCCGGTCAAAAATTATTGGATTTGTAGATTTGAGTGATTATTTTTGTATAATCTGAATACCCTGGAAATGTTTCAACGTGCTGAATCCATTTCTATATTCAGAATGAATTTTGAACAACAAAAAATAGTGATTCGTATAAATTTATATAACAAGATTCTAAAAAAAAAAAACCATTTCGTAGAACAACTAACCAATACCTTTACAACATTATATAGATAACATACTATGTTTAACCAGTACGATTTAAGCATTCTCTTGTCTTAAAATTATCATGAAATTTGCTTAATTATCTGTACCATATTTTATCTTTTTTTCACCGACACATTGTATTGAAATTTCAATCTGAACAAGTACCATATGCCTACCATGCAGTGGAATAAATCATTTGGTTTCCAACTCAGGAGCCAATGTTGTTTTGCATCAAGACTATGTCATTTATCAATAAACATCATTTAATTGAAAATATGTGGGTATATTCTCTGTCAAGAAAATCAATCAATCAATCAGGGAAGTCGATTCATTTCAATTTTCAGCTACAAATACAATTATAGTTGAGATGATTGGTTTGTGAATGAGAAGGAATCTGTTGATCTGTTTTTCGAGGCATTAATGGGTTCCTCGTAGTCAAAGGCAATCACTCAATGGATTTCTTTGTCTACATCACAGTACAAGAACACTGCATAATTTCTGCAACTTCGCGGGATTTTTTTTCACTCTGATAGATCATAAGATTAGACTACAAGGTTTTTGTACGCTCTACGGATAGCAGGCCATCACATTTTGTCTGTCTGTGTTCAAACACCATGCCTCAAGTCCAAAATATACAACAAAAATTCAGCATGCACAGAAAATCCAAAATATACAACGAATGCAACGTGCACAGAAAATCCAGATTGCAATACAAAATGGTGCAATTGGTTGGGAAAACTTTATTTTTGTTGGAATATGGAAAAGCAAAAATTGAAAGATATAGGCCGAGGATTTTTTGAAATTTTGGGTCCATTTAAGATTCTCAATGTCTCAAAAACTCTTAACTAATGAAATTATGATGCGAAATTTTAATTCATATCACTCTATCAGATATTGAAATTTTTATTAATTAAAAAATCATTATGAATAAAGGGAATGCAATTAATTCAATAAAAATAAATATGTTTTAAAGTGGGACTTGAATTTAGTAAAACTTTTTCTCAAAACTAGTCCAATTACATCACATTTATATAAATTTATTTAGGATTCAAATCAATTTAAGATGATAAGTATAACGTTAAATTATAACATAACTAACTTACTAAATTATAACATAACCAATTTAGGGTTAGTAATATATAAATTTATTTAGGATTCAAATCACTTTAAAATGATAAGTATAACACTAAATTATAACATAACCAATTTAGGGTTAGTGATATATAAATTTATTTAAGATTCAAATAGCTTTAAGATGATAAGTATAACATTAAATTATAACATAACTAATTTAAGGTTATTGATGGAGGAATTAATCAAAATTTTGAGACTTTTTCTCACAACTACATCACAATTATAAGTTATATAAATTTATTTAGGATTAAAATGATTTTAAGATGATAAGTATATTGTTAAATTATAACATAACCAATTTAGAGTTACTGATGGAGGAGTTAATAGAAATTTCAATTTTATGTGTTTTACTTGTTACATACCACTTCCATGGACCTTTTCCTTTGTTATTGTGGCCAACTAGGTTGTGGAACTTTGTTTTCTCAGTGATACATACCACCCTACATATTTTTTCTTTGAATCTCCTCTATATTAGGGACTTGGTTATGGTAAAAAACATCAAAATGTATAAATGTGGGGAACAACATTTCCTAGATGTCAATCATTGTAATAGGGGAAGTTGAAAACCATAATGGTAGAATAATAAAGGCATCAAATAGTTAGACACACAAACAACAACATTTCTACAACATTTATTTCATCTTTATTGTTGGAATAGGGGAAGATGAGAATCATAATGGTAGAAGAAAGACAACAAAGAGAAAAAGACACTAGCACTGATGCTTTTTATATGTCAAACACCATAATCATGAGAAGATGAGCACCATAATTGTAAAAAAACATCGGCCTCAAAGAGCAGAAGACACAAGCAACACCATTTCCTAGGTGTCAACCATTATAAGAGGAGAAGATGAGAATCATGATAACATAAGAACAAAGGCATCAAAGAGAAAAGACACACAATGCCATTTCCAAGATGTCAATCACTATAAAGTAAGTATGAATAGGTAAGCTAGAAAAGTAAGTTTTGGAGCAAAATAAAAAAATCCAATGATAGGATTCTCAGCTTTGATCATCTTCACACACACACACAAGGATTCAATGTGTTGAGTATTTAATACTCAAGTCATTCACTGTGACTCATTTCTCTTGATTATCATTGACTAATGGTCAATTTCTCATGAGCTTAAATAGTCCACTTGGCACTTGTTGTATTAGGGAATGCTCACAATGGTGAAGAATTCCGATTGAAACTAGCGAACTGAATTGCAATCCATCTCGATCGAGTGCCATTCAGTAATAACCAATTTCTCATAAGCTTGAATAGTCCAATTAACATTTATTACATTAATTGAAGCTCATAGAGTGGGATTGAAACTACCAAATGAATCATGGCTCATCTTCCTTGAGCATCATTCATTGATGATTGATTTTCCAGGGGCTTGAATAGTCCAATTGACACTCATTACATTAGGTGATGCTCAAAAGGGTGAAGAGGTCACATTTAAACTAGAAAAACGAATTTCAACTGATTTCCCTTGAGTTCATTTACTAATGGCTAATTTGTCATGAGCTTGAATAGTCCACCTAACACAGATTTCATTCGATGATGCTTACAAGGGTGAAGAGGTTAAATTGAAACTAGAAAAAATGAATCATAACCCATCTCCATTGAGTGTCATTCATCAATGACCAACTTCTCATGAGTTAGAATAGTCCAATCGACATTCATTGCATTAGGTGATGCTCACAAGGTTGAAGAGGGGTAGGGGTTGAAACTAGGGAAATTAATCTCGACCTATCTCCCTTTAGTTCCATGATTCACTAATGACCAAATTTTCATGAACTTGTATAACACACTTGGGACTCATTGCATTAGATGAGTCTAATAAGGATGAAGAGGTCAAATTGAAACTAGCAAAATAAATTGAGATCTATCTCCCTTAAGGGTCATTCACTAATGAATTATTTCTCATGAGCATGAATAGTCCACTTGATACTCAATGCATCAGGTGATGCTCACATGGGTGAAGAGGTGGGAATACAACAAGTGAAATGAATTGTGTCCTATCTCCCTTGAACATGATTCACTAATGATCAATTTCTCCCAAGATTCAGTTGTCCACTAAAAATTCATTCCATAAGTGATGTTGATTAAGTTGAAGAAATTGGATTAAAACTATAAAATTAATCTTGACCTACCTCCCTTGAGTGTCATTCACTAATGACTAAATTATCATGAACTTGAATAGTCCACTTAGTACACATTGCATTAGGTGATGCTCATAGGTGTGAAGAGGTGGAAATGAGATTAATGAAATAAATTACAAATTATCTCCCTTGACTTTCATTCAGTAATTCCAATTTCTCATGAGATTAATTAAAACAAGTACCATACACAACTGTAGCAACTGCAACTGCACTAGTCTCTCAAACTTGTGGCATACTTAGCTAGTACATCACCAAGAATATCACTTGATAGCCCTAGAGAGAGACCAAGACCAAAAGATGACCATACACCCTTATTCCTCCTTGTAGTTGTAGTTGCAGCTGCAACTACAACTCTCCACAAGACTTGCTCTCTTACTGGGTGTACAAATGAGCTAAAACGCCCTTTATTTATATTAATATGTCCAATAAATTTTCTGGCTAGGCCGACCTGACTTTCTGGTAATTATATTTTATGTTTATCTTTTTCCTATCGAGCTGACTTATCTTTTTGGAAGATAATATTCTGATATTATTTATTCTACTAGGCTGACTTGTCTTCTAGGGTTTTCACACACCTATTTAAGGTTTCCCTTGCTTCCAAAATATTCCATTCTAGTCAAAGGTTACATGTGGAGGTTAATACCTCCCACAACTACCGTAACATCAACAATATCGAGTCAAACAAAAGATTCCATAGCGTCATAGAAGTAAATTTAAGTGTCACATACATAGTAAGAAAAGGTAATTAAAAAGAAAATAAATATTGGAAGGTTTGAAAAAAGGAATTATTCCATTACCATTTAATTCCAGGAAAAAGATAGAAGTCTTTGATGTGGATTATATTATAGTTATATTATTTCATCACAATGTTTTGTTGGAAAGCATTAAGACCAAGTACTTAAAGGAGGTTTAGAATTTTTAAGAACCTTAAGTTCCCATATAAAAAGGGATTAAATATCTTTTATTCAAAAAGATTCATATTCATTTTAAAATGACATGAAATGCATGAATTTGTGTCACAAATTTAAAGATTAGTGGATGAACTAGGGAAATCCCAAGAGAGTAATAAAATATTGTAATTTGTGAATGACATCGATAAATATTTAATGGCTTAATCGAGAAAGATAATTCTTATCTGAAAAATTATAATCGGGAATCAAAGAATCTAGAAACCTATAAACAAATGCCACAAGATAAAAAATGAAGCCCTAGTGATGGAAATGGAAGAACTTGAAAATGATAAATAAGACCTTCAATATGAAGTGCATATCCTACAATGTAAATTAAAAGCATAGGATGATGAGACAAAAGAGCTTCAAAAACAACTACAAACATCAAAGAAAATTTTTTGTGACTTGCAAGTAATGATCAAGCATTGATTTGACAAGATGTTTCAATTAAGTATGATCGAGAATTGCAAATCTTAGTCAAATCTTACTTATGGAAGTAAAAAAAATTAAAATGTAAGGATATACCATTCCTGGAAATACACAAAGAGTCATCCATGGATGTGAGCGGATCAAAGAAGTGTTTAGATGAAAAAATATTGTTTAAGGCTTCAAACATCATATCACCTCATGTCCTCAACCTTATCAAATAGGTGAAAGTTACAAGAAGATGGTTCATTTATCAAATAGGTGAAAGTTACAAGAAGATGGTTCATTTCGTCAGAAGAAATTTTCCTTTCCCATACTTTGAGGACAAAAAATTTTTTTTTTTTTTGGGGGACGGGGGGATTTGCAATATACCTAATGTATACTAGATCTATTATCATAATGTAATAAATAACTATTGACATATAATAGTAGCCATAAGACACTCAATAAGTATTATAGTCATTAATTGTAATAATGATAAGTCATGTCATTTGCCAATGACATGAATTATCAAGCCCTGCATGTATTTATATACACGCCCATTGAATCTTAATTCAATGAGCCATTTAATAATCAATAAGAATTATTTATATTTTGAGAATTATATGGATTCGCCCTTGTTATAATCGATGATTGAGTGAAACAACCATTATGTTTGTTTCATTTGGTATCAGAGTGGCTTTCTATCGACCTATGATCAAGTGTTTTCTTCAATATAAAATTTTCAACTTGTGGCCCACTTTCTAAAAAATTGGTTTCATTCTATTAGTCTTGGGTCAAATTTATTTTGCAAGTGGCAAACACTTTTAAAACTTATAACCTAAAACTTTTTGACAATTTTTTTTTTTTTTAAGTAATGTTTCCAAATTCTTTTAAAGTGCACATCAATAAGTATTAAGTCGAACAAAAATTCCATAGTTAACATAAATAAAGTTAATTTCTACCTACATGGTAAGGAAAGATAATTAAAAAGAAAAGTTTCCAAGTATTTGTAAAGTACACTTGAAGAAGTATCAAGTCAAACAAAAGATTTCATAATGACATAGAAATAAAAATAAAGTTAATTGACATGTACATGATAAGACAAGGTAATTAAAAATAAAAAAAATATAGTAAGAACTTTGATTTAAAAGGTTTGAAAAAAAGAAAGTATTCCATTAGCATGTAATTCCAAGAAAAAGATCAACTTTGATGTGGACTATATTATAGATATATTATTGTATCATATTTTGTTGGGAAGCATTAAGACAAAGTAGTATCAAGTCAAATAAAAGATATCATAGTGACATGGAAGTAAAGTTAATTGGCATGTACATGATAATAAAAGGTAATTAAAAAGAAAAGAAATATTGTAAGATATAAACTTCAATTTTAAAAGGTTTGAGAAAAGAGAATTATTCCATTACCATGTAATTCCAAGAAAAAGATCAACTTTGATGTGGACTATATTATAGCTATACTATTGTATCATATTTTGTTGGGAAGCATTAAGACAAAGTACTGAAAGGAGGTTTACAACTTTTTAAGAAGCTTAATTTCTCATATAAAAAAGGATTAACTATCTTATATTCAAAAATCTTCACATTCATTTCAAAGTGACATGCAAATACACAAATTTTTGTCACAAATTAAAAGCATTAGTGTATGAACTAGTGCAACAAAAATTAGTGGATGAACTAGAGAAATATCAAGAGAGTAATGAAAAATTACAACTTGCAAATGACATCTACAAATATTTTATTGGCTTAATCGATAAAGAGAATTCTTATGTGCAAACTCGTAATCAAGAGTTGACTGCACAAATCAAGGAATTAAAATATGATAAATAATGCATTCAATAGGAAGTTCAAGATCTAAAAAAAAATTCAACAAGAACTTATTAGAAAAAGATGAAGAAATTTTTCTCCTAAAAGATCATAGTAAAAAACTACATTAACAAATCAAAAAGTCAAAAGATGCAAAACAACATAATTATAAATTAAAATAGGAGAACCACAATCTTGAAAATAAATTATCGGAAAAATATGAAGAAAGTTCCCACCTAAGGAACCTTAATTAGAGGTTGCTTGAACAAATTAAAAAGTCAAAAGAGGAGAAGCCATATAATGTAGAACCTAAAAACAAAGGCGACAAGATAGAAAATGAATCCCTAGCGATGGAAATTAAAGAACTTGACCAAAGAGGAGATTCAATATATATCTTACAATGTAAATTAGAAGCATGATAACAAGACAAAGGGGCTCAAAAAACAACTACGAGCATGAGAGAAAAATATTTTTGACTTGCAAGTGAATTATCAAGCATAAATTCAACAAAATGTTTCAATTCAGTGTGATTGAGAATCACAAGAAAAACAAGATGCCAAGAAAAAAATTGACAAGATCTTGTCAAATAAATAAAAGGAAATTAGTCATTTAAGAATCATAGTCAAATCCTACTCGTGGAAGTAAACACATTAAAATGTAATGATATATCAATCCTAAAAATAGACAAAGAGACATCCATGGATGTGAGTGAATTAAGAAAGTTTTTAAAAGTTGAGACTATAGATAAAGAAACTTTAATTGATCTAATTGAATCAACAAAAAAATAGACGTTGAAACTACAAATAAAGAGACTTCAATAGAATTGATTGAAACTAAAAGTCAGTGTGTCATTATTGTTGAAAGTTTATTAGTGTAAGCGAATCCAGGAAACGGGTTCAAGATATAATTCGATGAGAAGTCAACACCTACATATTTAATGATGATTGGAATTCACTTGATCACCACTAATGAATCCATCAATGCAGGTTTTAATATAAGGTATTACAAGGTAAAAGTTATCAGTAGTGTGGTCACATGGCCATAATATACAAGTAATATACAGGCATGCATACATAGAAGGAGGAAGAGGAGAAAAGAAGTAGTGGAACTTGCAGTAAGTAGTATTTATTATATGATCTATAATAGCCTTTTACATCGTGGATTCATGCCTATTTATATATTTTCATTACTAGAAGGTAGTTACAACTACCATAACCACCTTGGTTGGTTGACCAACCTAATATATAGTCGACTGAACTTTATAGTTGACTAACTTGTATACATTCAGTCAACTCATAAGCTTAGTTGACTAGTTGACTAGGCCCTCCAACATCTCCCCACCCTCAAAACCACGTTAAAAAATAGCAGTAACTATACTTAAGGTTTTTCCATCTGAATGTTGGTTGTTTGTGTTGATTCTTCTAACATGGTTGGTTGAGTGGTTGATGTGTTGGGGCTGAAAAATTTAAACCTTGGTCTTCGAGGTGATGTTGGTGGTTTTTGCTACTAAGGGGGACCTTTAGTGACTTATGGACAAATGTTATAGATGTGTGGGGTGATTTTTTGTAGTCAACCTTCAAAATCTCACTAGTATTATAATGCTTTCTTTGTCGTGATAGTAATTTTCTTCATTTCAACCAAGTAGTCCAACTTTTCAACAATAAGGGCATCTTATATTGTGGCTAGATCAAGATTTTACTTCTCTTGCATCTGCTCGACCTGTCTATGCACCTCCCAAACATGATTTAATAGAATTGAGGGAGTGTGTTAGTGAGTCAACCATGTTGATCCCCAACTAGTATTCTCATTTCCATTTCTAGGCTTTCTATGTGTTCACTTCTCTTAGTCGATGATTCCTTAGTTTATTAGATGACCCACTCCATCATTTGAAGCCTTGTTGAATTATCAATATAATTCATGTATCCCTAAGTCAAAGGCATCCTTTTCTTTTAGCTAGTTTTTCTATGACTTGCAAGACTAGCTTGTCATCTAAGAAACCATGACCCAGGGTCTCTAAGCCGTCAAAATCACCTGGGGATTTCACCCCACCTAGGCCCCACCAACCCTTAGCATGGATGGATTTTCAGGTCTCTCCTCCTAACTAGCCAAGTTTCGAACATGGGTCGCCTTGCAGAACGAAGCCCATCGAAAGCAATCGCGCTAGCATTACTTGAAAATTCAAAGGTATCCTTTGGTTCAAAATCAATTGTTGATTTTCCCTCCTAGTCTCCTTCTACTTGAAAGGTTGTTCTTTGGTGCTTTATCCCTTTTATGCCCTACTTTTGTATTTTCCTTGTTTTTGTGGGTGTTCGGTAGTGGTCTGGTGGTTGATGTTTCTAGAGTTGGTTGTTCTTTCTCTATTGGTTGGTCTTAGTGATTTGACCTTGTAGCTAACTTAATTTCATGTTTTCATTCCCGTTTGTTGCGGGAATTGTTGTGTGATCAATTGTTGTTTCTATTGTTGTTCAATCAACTATTGTTGTTGTTTCTCAACTAATTTTTTTTGCACCTATTTCTTATTCGACTATTGTTGTTGTTGTGATTTATAGATTATAGGAGTACCCTTTAGTGGTGAAGGTATCCTTGGTCAATTTGATTAAGGACTATGTTAGTCAGGGAGGCTTAACCTTAATTCTAGTGGCTTTAGTTAGCTTCTTCTTACTCTCCCTTGCAACTTCTTCAACTACTTGTTGTTGTCTAATTCTTTCTAAGTCGATCTACATATAATTCTTGATTGTGATTTTTTTTCTTAGGGCATTGACAATTTATTTGACCCTATTGAGATATTTTGCATACTAGGGCCCAACACTTGATTCCAACACTTATTTTGTTTTCGGGCTAGATCCGTGGTGAGATTCCCATTTTTGTCACCTTATAATGTAAGTAGTTATTGGGAAACCTATTCTAAATTCTTCTTTAGTAGGGGCTCTTCAAAGTTAGGTTAATCAACTCCTTGGAGGAGGACCTCTAGGTCATCTTCAATCGATTGACTATTTGAGTTGACTTCTTCGTTACTTGTATGTTTTGTGGTCTTTCAACCAACCATCTTCTTTGTTGGGGACTTTGTCGATGACATCATTTGTACAATAGGTATGGTATATGTTGTTGCTTCTTTCTCTTCTTCAATCTCTAGAAGATTTTGGTCATCTCCTTCTCTTCCTGGTGATGAAGGATATGTTGTACACACTGACCACACTGAGAGGGGGGGGTGAATCAGTGTGAGGCTCTTTTTACACTTCTTACAAAACTTTAGTTAACAATCACTTCAATAATAATTATTCATTACTTCCATTCACAACTAGTTGTTTTCATGTAAACATATCTCAACAAAATACATCAACAATAAACCATCACCATAAAGAACACAAGGGACACCAAATATATGTATGTAATATTTTTGTATTATGCATTATACGACACTACAATCTCAGGGTTTTATCCACATCAACTGAAAAGAGTGATAACTCCAATAGAGTACCAACTCTAAATACAAGACTCAACTTGCATATCTTAGCACCAACGGATATGTGAGGAATCCAAACCTTAAGAACAATACCCAGCTTGTAGACATAAACCAATATGCAAACATGTACACTTCTTGTTTATACTGTAGTCAAAGTATGTAAGCGATCTTCCTATACTGCAAAACGCGTATGTACACGTCCTTCCCTCTGTCATCCTACGTACACCTTCAGACAACTAGGGAATCCATTCTTCTCCACTTCTGAAACTTTCCTGCCTCTGTTACATCCACCAATTACCTGTCACTGCTCAACATGTACCATTCCAACCACAAACAAATCTACACCATCCAACAACCTATGCAT
>CBVK0100352761.1:0-20570 GCA_900067695.1 Picea abies
ATGTGACATTCCACATACCATCAGAAATGACATGACAAGAACTATCCATCTAGGATATTTTCCTTGAAAAATTCACTTTCCTTCATCTCATTATTCCACAATTAAGCATGGGTTCTCATACTCCACAAAGCATCTTCCCATGAGGGCTTTCACCATAAGGGGACCAATTTGGAGTTCATCCATATTTACTTCTTATCAACCATGACAAAACAATAATGAGTCATATTTACATCAAACACTATTGGGTCCATTACCCAAACCTTTGTGCTATGGGTCTTTCTTCAAGGGTTGACATCAATGACAACCAACCTTAATCAACAAAAGAAAACCCTATGCTAGATAGCCAAACAAAGAGTAGCGGACCTTTCCCCAAGGATAGCGCATCAAAAAAAGTTGATTAGACAGTCCAAACCCTAGCCAAGAGATATTCAAGCCAATACTGAAAACTTGTTGTTGTTGCAGCTACACCAAAAACTCTCCTCCAAACCTGCGCACAAGACTGCAACTGCAGTGCGCACCAAACTGGGAACTGTAATTCTAAGATGTTGCAAATGAGAACTGGTACCCTGTATTTATAGTAGTCCTGCCAGTTTTGTTGGGGCTGAATTCTCCTTCTGGATATGTGTCTGTTCAGTATATTATTATTATTTCTGGCCGACTTCTTCTCTTGGAGGCTAATAGCCTAATATAAATGATCTTCTTGAGACGACAAGGCTTCTAGGGTTATTATCCAACTCATTAGGGTTTCTCTTGCTTCCCGGAGTCTTCTATTCTCGTTAGGTTCACATGTGGAGGTAAATACCTCCCGCAACTACCATAATATTAACATCTTGTTTATTTTGGTCTTCATGTTTGACTGAATAATTGTATGAAAAAATGGATCCTTGGAAATTTCATGAAGAATATGATAATGTTGGTGTTGAAGGAATCCCTGGATACACAAATCATTAATCTGCAGAATGGTTAGAAGAACTCCCAAGATATAATGGTGATCCTTCATTGGTTGTTCCTCATATTTTAAGCTTCTAAGATACACTTTAGAGATCAATGTAATACATGAGGATGCATTGATGAGACCTTTTTTACCCTCTTCCGGAAGGAAAAAAAATATCGGGTTAGATATTGTAGAGGTTCAAGGAGCATAACTTCCATTAATTATTTATTTGAAATTTTCTTCAAACGTTGGGGGCCTCCCCTTCAAAATTATGAAGATGTCTTTAGAAGATAAAAATGATGAAATTATTGAAACCATAGAGAATCATAAGCTTAAGGAAACATCAACTTTGTCTATTGTTGAATATCAAGAATATGAAGGGAACATAGATGAAGTATCTTCTCACGACATTTTTGAATAAATAAAAGTATTAAAACCATAGAGAATCATAAGATTGACGAAACCTTAACTTTGTATATTGTTGAAGATCAAGAATATGAAGGGAACATAGATGAAGTATATTCTCATGACATTTTTGAAGAAGAAGAATCACCTTATAATCCCATTAAAAATCAAGGATATGAAAGGATACCTTCTTCATCCTCCACTTTTGAAGAAGAGTTATTTGTTGCATCTCACATAGAAGATCAATTTTTTGATGAGTCCATTAAGGAAGAAACACTTCATTAAGAATAAAACCTTCATAATGGCCAAGTTTATGAAGAATATGTGGATAAGGAAGAACTAGAACAACCTTGTGAGTTTATTGATGAAGCAAACCTTGATGAAAATATTAAAGGTGTGAGCAATCAATTCCTTTTTTCCCACCCACCCAAAGATATTGGTTCAATGAGATGTTCCCCTTTTCAATTTTTTGAGCCTTATGATCCATCCTTGAATGATTTTGAAAGAGAATATTTTTTAGAAGGATCCTTGGTTTTCCCCTCATTACATGAAGGGAAAAATAAATCTTGTGGATATATTGATGAAGAAAACTTTGATAAGAACTTAGAGGGTGAAAACAACTATTTTTTTTTCCTATCCACATTAAGGTAATAATTTAATGAGTTATACCCCTTACCAAAAAATTGAACTTTATGATCCATCCTTTGATAATTTTGAGGGGTAGACTTTGAAGAAGGATCTATAGGTTTTCCCCCATGCCATGAAGAACATGATGTCCTTGGAATTAGAAATGTTGGAAGAAATGAGTGGGATACAATATTTTTTTACTTTGAAGGGGATCCCATTTATGATACTAACTATGAGGGTGAAAATGAGATCGGTGAACTGTTAGATTTTCTTAAATTTTCATTATTTTTGTGGGTCGACTTCTCTTCCTGGAAATTATATTTCCACTTTATTATTTTCATGTGGGCTGAATTCTCTTCCAGGGTGTTCTTCAACTGTTCAATGGTCTTCCTTTGACTTCTTGGAATCTTCTTCTCTAAGAAAAGTTGTCCGGGAGGGAATACTCTCGCTGCTACCAAAACATCAACACTCCCTCAGCTAGGGAGGTATTCTTCCATGATGTTATCCTCAAGTAGTTCCAATAACACCCATCCATTTCACATGGCATGGGTAATACTACCACCATAGTCTTACAACTACGCTTATGAGAATCTAGTAGTCCAAGAGTACCACTGTAGTCTCATGACTACACTATGAGCATCTAGTAGTCTAATACTGCCACCATAGTCTCACGACTACGCTATGATCATCCAGTAGTACAAGACTACCTCCATAGTATCATGAACACTCTATGAGAATCCAATAGTACAATCTACCGCCATATTCTCACGACTATGACACCATAGTATTACAACTACGCTATGATAATCCAGTAGTAAAATACTGCCACCATAGTATCACGACTACATTATGATGTTTCTCCTCTCCTGGTAGTCCCAATAACACCCATCCACTTCACATGGTATGGGAAATACTACTACCATAGCCCTAAGGCTATGCCATGGTCCCATTTACACCTAACCACTTCACATGGTGTAGGAAAGACCATGCTAATTTCCCTTTAACATCTAGCCACTTCACATGGCATAAGCAAGACTTGTACCAAGATACATTTTACTCCCTCAGTCACTTCACATGACTGATCTGGGAAACCCTTGGCCAGAGGGAGAGACTGCTAGAGGAGAAACATCACATCTCCCTCTCAATGAGGGTGGACATTCTGCATCACGCCAAACTTGTCTATGAAGTGATCATACTTCACCCTAGAAGGAGGCTTGGTGAGAATGTATGGTGTCTTATCAACTATGGATATGTATCAAATCTCCATTGTTCCTCTCTACACCATGTCTCGGATGAAATGGTATTTGATCTCTATATGCTTTGACTTTTCATGAAGGACTGGAGCTTCACACAACTTTATTATCACGGTATATAAAATTTGGTTCCAACTCTAGATAAAATAACCCTGCAAGAAACTTCCAAAGCCACACTACTTCACGCCTTTCAACAATGGCTTCTATATATTTTTCCTCTACTATACCGAGTGCCACTGATGTCTATTTTATCCTTAACCATGAGATCATACATGATCCCAAACTGAAGAAACATCCTAATATTCTTTTTCCATCCACTACACTCCCCACCAGGTCAGAGTTTGTATAACCTTGCAAATTTACTTCACCACCCTAGACATATCTGAGTCCATATCCAATCATACCATGCAGGTACCTCAAACAATTATTTGTTGTTATTCAATGTACATGTATAGGCTCAACCATGTACTGACTCAATGTGTTCACTGCAAAGCATATATCTATCCTGGTGTTAACTAGGTACATCAAAGATCCGATCAATTGTCTGTACATCGTGGGATCAACCAAATTTGAAGATGAAACACTCAAGAGATTCATATTCATATCCATAGGTGTGGCCATGGACTTGCAATCCATCATCCTGAATCTTTGTAGGATCTCAATTGTATATTTTTCTTGGCTAAGGAAAATTTCATCTGGCCTCTGTCACACGTCTAATCTTAAGAAATAGTGCATCAAACACATATCCTTCATTTCAAATTCTGAAGTGAGATCCCTCTTGCACCCATATATGAGCTTCTCATCCCCCATAAGAAACAGGTCATCCACATATAGTACCAATATCAAGGGGAAACCATATTCAACCTTGTAGTAAAGGTTTGGATATGCATCACTCTTGGTAAACCCCAAGCTCATCAACTAACTGTCAATTCTGGCATACCATTCCCTGGGTGCCTACTTAAGTATGTACAAGGATTTCTTCAATTTATAAACATGTGACTCCTTCCCATGGATCACAAAACCTTATGGTTTCTCTATGTACACTTCTTCAATTACACCATTCAAGAAGGCAATCTTGACATCCATATGGTGTAATTTCCATCCCATAGCAGATGCAATATAAATAATATTTCTAATGGAAGTGTACCTTTCTAATGGAGAAAATGTCTCATCATAATATTCTCCCTCTTTCTGGGAGAATCCTATAGCCACAAATCTAGCTTTGTACTTCTTTATGTTTCCACCTGCAACATGCTTGATCTTGTAGATCCACTTGGAAGTCACCATTGACTTCCATTCTGGTCTCAAAACAACTTCCCACACATCATTCTTCATTATGGATTGGTATTCTTCCATCATTGCATCCTTCCACACTTGCTTCTTTGTAGCTTCCTCATAAGTGGAAGGTTATGAATCAATGATCTTACTCATCAACAACACATAGTTGGAAAACTTATGTGGTCTCTTTCTTTCTCTCTGATTGATACAAAATCCATATATTAGTCCTCTTGACTGATTGTGTCCACTGTCACTGTAGCAAAGTATACTGAAACAAGGGGATCCTCCTAGGAGATATCACATCTCTTAGAAGCCTCTGAAGCTTCCATATAGCCTTGTCAACTCATGGAACCTATCTATTAGTCATGGAAGATGTCTCTCCCCCACCTGAATTTGAGGGGGAGATCCCTTTGAACGATTGACTCTTCCTCTAAGTTGAATGACTCTCTTTGAGATCATGCTCACTCTGATTCTACACGATCCCTCTAGAACATGACTCCCTCTTGAGTCTATATGATCTCGGAGCCATCTACTCCCTCTGTATATGCTAACCTCCTATGAATTGTACTAGGGAGGGATGGTCCTCCCTACTAGATCGTGAGGGCTAACTCCCTCTGAACTTTGGCTCCTTATGAGATGGTACTTGGTGGGGCCACCTACCTCACCACTGGTGGAGCTATATGTTCCTTCTCATGATGTGGATCAACAATGCCATATAACTCGAGAATATCTTAGGTTTTTTTTTCTCCCTGAAAGTATCACGAAGATGCCTCACTGCATCTTGCAAAGTGTCAGAAAGCCATGCTGACCTCCTCCTAGTCATTGCAACATCTATATGTAGATCCACTTGCCCTTCTAGCTCTACTCACTCTTCCTGATGGTCTAAAGAGTGATTATTTGAACTAGAGGGTTCTGTACGGTCATCCTTTGGAGCCTTCTTCTCCTCACAATCAATATCTATATGAGATACTTTGTATCCCGCAAAAGTACCCTTCTTGCCAGAAGGTTCTAACTTCATCCTCTTCTCCTTCGGTACATGGATGCATACGAGCATGTACACAACTCTATTTCTGGATAGCCTTCTCCATGTATCATCTAGAGACTACCTAACATGTTTCCTCTTACAACCATCACTATAGCTCATTCTTAGAGCTATCACCAATGACCTTCCTGGAACTAGAACAAGAATAAGAAACAACACTTTTCTAGTGTTGTGACCAAATATTCCTCCATGGTAACCTGCCTAGGACAAAGAACAAGAGTAAGAACAACAACAACACTTTTCCAGTGTTGTTACTAATCATTCTTTCGTGGTGACTTGTTCGAAAAAAGGACATCTCCATGGTAACGTCCATGGAATTTAACAAGATAATCTGCCTGGGGCAAAGTCAATAACCAAGAACATCTCCTAGAGGAGATCAATTTCATCTTGTAAATAAGTGCATCATTAGTACTAAACAATGATCATTTACACAAATATCATAGTACTAACAATATTCAAGTGTTACTAAACATTTGATGGAAAAAATTACTTAGCAATAATATAACTCTAAAGGTTGTTGTCCTGGTTACAATATTTATTTAAGATGTAACAATAAAAAATATCAAATCTGATATGAAAACCTGGAATCTTAATTTCTACTGTCCCATTTGTCATATACTATACGAGACATCACCACTGCTTCCTCCAACTCTTGGGCCTCCTCTGAGTGCACTAGTTCTAAGATCCCTTTGGATCTACTATCACTGCTTGGACAACTATCATTTCTTCCAAGTGTACATCTCCTACAAAAATCTTCATGATATAACTTATATACAAGTGCATACCTTGGATTAAAAAAGGTAAAAGTGAAAGTGGAGTAAAAGTGAATATGGTATTTGCACATGGTTTTAAAACTATGGTGGTATTTTACCCATGGTATGTTGAAAAATAAATAGATAAATAAAAAAGGGGGAAATTAATTATTTATTTAATAAAAGTCGTGCCTTTTAAAATGAACATGAATTTTCATATAGAACTAATGGTAAAGTATAAAATGAGAAGAGGATTATGAGAAATAAAGTGTGTGTGGGTGAAAATGTAATATTCCTATACATATTATTTGAGGAGTGATGATTGAATATAATTCAAGGAGAGATGATTAAATATTAGAGAAGAACATATATGGTGTTTTAGCAAATAGATTTGGAATTCTAGTAATCAAAAATTGCAAAGGAGGATCTAAGACAGAAGTAGTAGAAGAAGAAAGAATATGTGGTGAAGGTGGAGCTAAAGAAGAAGTAGCAAGCATAGATCAGATCTGACAAAAGAAAAAGTAACGAGGACATAGTAGATTTCGTAAAGATAGAAGCATCAAGCATACCAGTGAAGGAAATGCATATGAAGAATCAATAAACTTGTAAGTAGGTTGGTGCCTACAAAACAAAAATTTGTGGGGATTGGTGTCTCCAATAGGTCGATGCCTACAAACATCAAAGGGGATCAATGTCTCTTGTAGGTCAGTGCCTACAAACAACAAAGAAGATCTGTGTCTCATGTAGGTCGGTGCCTACAAATAGCAGTGGGGATTGGTGTCTCTAATAGGTTGGTGTATACAAACATTTGTAAAAGTAGGTTGCGGCCTACAAATTTATAAAAATAAGTTTTTTTGGTTTTCTCCCAAAAGGGTTTCCACGTTAAATATTGTATCTTCTAATAGTTACATTTATATGATTGTTTCATTATGTTTTATGAGTGTTAAACATAAAAAAAGATAGTATTATATTGATTCACCCCCCCTCTCTCAATATAAGTGTGTGCTCAATAATTGGTATCAGAGATGGTTCTTTTAGAAACATAGAAACAGTCTAACCATTGGAAGGTAGATCTCGGGAGCACACATGGCTAGTCAGGAAGGTTTCTCTACAAACATGGCTCCACAAACTATTTCTTCTGGAGTATAAGGATGAAAACAAATCTAATGTCCCTTGGTTTTGATATTTGGCAATAGGTCACGATTGGTTATACAACCCCAAAAAATCCATTAACAGATACAACGAGGGAAAATTCTTTTGAAAATGATGTAAAATCCATGAGCGCCATCTTGTGTGGATTGTCAGAATCAGAGTTTGTCAAAGTAATGCATTGCAAATCGGCGAAATAAATTTGGGGCAAACTTAAAAACATCCATGAAGGATATGACAAGGTCAAGAAGGATAAGCTCCAAACTCATAGAAGAGAGTTCGAGTCTGAATATGAAAGATGAAGAGAATGTTGCATCCTATCTCCTCCGTGTGGATGAAATTGTCAACACCGTCAGAGGACTTGGTGAAATAATTGCAGAACCGATAATTGTGCAAAAGGTTCTATGGTCACTCCCCTTAAGATTTGATGCCAAAATTTATGCCATTGAGGAAATAAAGGATTTGGATAAATTAACAATGGATGAATTGCATGGGATCCACACTACATATGAAATGAGGAATGAAAATAAAAAACCATCAAAGAAAGAAGCATATTTTAAAACCTCAAAGAAGATGAAGAACAAAAAATACAAATCAAGCGTTTGTTCCAGTTGTGACTCAAACACATAGGAAAACAAATTGTGAGAAAACTCAAAAAGGGATATGATAAATACAAAGGTAAGTTTCCCTTTAAACATTTTAACTGTGGAAAAGTAGGACATTTTGCTGCTAAGTTTCCATATGAAAAAAATGAAAGTAGTGATAATGAAGAAGACTATAACATAAAGAGAAAACGTCATCAACACACAAATAGCCACAAACATGACAAGCATGAAAAGAAGAAGAATATTTTCTCAAAAGGGGTCGGCAGTTCATTTAAAGAAAGTAGTAAAAGTGGTTCCAATAGTGATAGAGAAGAAACTCTCTTTATGGCAATCAAAACAAAGATTGATGAAGAAAAATAAATGATGGGTTTAGAATAAGAGGAAAACGTTGAAACATATGGGGAAGTGGATCTTGAAGAAGAAATCACGTGTGCCTTAAGCGAAATAAAGAAGCTAATGAAAAAGAATTTGAAACAAAAGGAGAATATGCGTAAATATGAAGAAGAGGATCATGATTCAAAATCCAAAATATCACAAATCCTTGAAGAATCATAAAATATTATCATAATCCTAAACGTTCAAATAGAAGAGGCAAGAAAGGTAGAATAAGTGGTGAGAATTCAACTGAAGGAAAATGAAGAAAATTGTGAGAAGTTAGAAGCTGAACTTGTTTCCCTAAGAAAGGATTTGGAAAATTCAACTGCTCAGTTAAAAAAAAGCTTGAAGTTTGAAAAGAGTACTGAAATATTAGATGATATCATCAATTGTCAAAGGTATCCATTCATTAAGACTGGTCTTGGATATGATGTTGTTTTTTCCTCCCTACCTACACCTGGCCTTACTACAACCAGGGAATTTTTATTTGTTGTAGGAGGAGTTCAGACTAGTTTGCCAAAAGAGCAACCTACTATTGATGGTGTCAGACAAATTGATGAGTTGCTTGTTCCTCACATGCCATAATTTGAACATGTTGTTACATATGACATTGTTGTTGATATGCTGAGTTTTTATACTCATGTAAGTGAACCTGACCATGATCGTACTTCCTCTGATCAACCAACACAAAAATCTATGATCTATCACCATCCTCACCATAAAAATCGAAGGAATGGAAATCATGCTTTCATATATTTGCAAAAGAGATGTGAAAGTTCAAATTGTGGACCAATGCCGACCACCAGAATATATTATGGTTGGATTGATGGATGGGAATGGAATCATTTGACCATATGTTTGAGGACTTCATTGTAGATTTTAACCTTGTACAATATTTTGCTGCAAATAGATTTTCAATAAAAGAACAAAAAATATACAATGGAAAATACATGCATTACACAAAGGTTTTTCCCCTAGAAACCCAAACAGGGAAAACCAACATATTCTATATTCATTCATAGTGATACATTGTTGAAAATATAATATGCATATAGGAGCGAGAGGTATCCAAAACTGTAACCCAATGACTTGGATTAGTCAACAATACTAATTCCTTAACAAGAAATAGAAAAAAATTGGCAAAAACCATGTGTCGAAAAACCGCCCAACAATGGACACGGAAATCGAGGTGACATGAAAAACGAGGCCCTTGAACCCCCGAAGGGGGGGCCTAGCATACCCCCCTCAAACCCCCCCATGCACCCAAAACAACGTAGCAGACACTAGCGTTAGTCATGCAAATAATATAACACATACCCAACATTCTCCCACTTGTTTTTTTTTTTGCATACAAGGTTACATAGTCAACAATCCAGGGAAACAATGCCCATGGATCCTCTACACCAAGAGAACTTATCAGTGCTCATAGATTTTTTTAATGAATCTGCAACATTCTTCAAAGTGTCCACCTTCACCAACAACACTTTCTTTCTTCAACCATGTCTCTCATAAAGTGATATTGAATATCAATATGCTTTATCTCAACTTATGTAGTTGAAAGTTCCACTACAACCCATCTTTTTCTCATCCAAATGATTGCTCTTCCAAACAGGTTAAACACATACCCTCTTGTAGATCTCCTACGATCCATATCTCCAGCCCAATATGCATCCAAATATCTATGTATGTACAACATGTTGTGCAATCCTGGTCTTACTTGGTAGCACAATCCATAGCTAGCATTTCCTTGCAAATACTTGAAAACCATTTTTACTGTTGTCCAATCCTCCTTCTTTGGTTTTGACATATACCTTCTAAAAAATCCCACTACATGTGCAATGTCTGGTCTAGTACATACCATTGCATACATCAAACTACCAACTGCACTCGCATATGGAACACGAGACATGTCCTCCTCCTCTTCCTGTGTCTTGGGACACTGATCCACATATAAATTTACACCAACAGGAATAGGGACCTTGATCGAATTACATTCCTACATATTAAACCTTTGCAATATTATCTCGACACATTTTCTCCGATTTAACTAGAGTTTCCTCTTTTTACGATCTATTTTAATTTCCATGCCCAAAATGAAATTTGAAGCACCGAGATCCTTCATGTCAAATTTAGAGGATAACTGAGTTTTCACATTCTGGATAATCGCCTTGTTGTTTCCTATCAACAACATGTCATCTACATACAAGACCAAATAAATCAAAAGATCACCAATTAATTTTAAATCCACACAGTGATCCTCTTTGCTTTTTGTGAAGACAAGTCCCAGCATATAAGTATCAAATTTTTGATACCACATCCTTGGTGATTGTTTTAAACCATACAAAGACTTTTTCAGCTTGCATACCAAGTCCTTCTTTCCCTTCACAACAAAGCCTTCTGGCTGCTTCATATAGATTTATTCTTCCATATCCCCATGTAGGAATGTTGTCTTCACATCCATCTATTCTACTTCTAAATAAAATGTAGTAGCAAAAAATAATAGAAATCTTATAGAAGTTAACCTGGAAATAGGAGAAAAAATCTCACCAAAATCAATTCCCTCAACCTAGGAATAACCCTTTGTTACTAACCGAGCTTTGTATTTCTCCACTTTGCTTTCTGAATTCAACTTCTTTTTAAATACCCATTTTCTACCAATGGGATTTCTTCTAGTCGACAAATTCAATAGATCCCAAGCCTCATTCTTATCCAAGGCTGCCATTTCTTCATCCATGGCCTTTTTCAATAACTTTCCATCCTATGAATCCACTGCCTCCCTGACAGTTTGAGGATCATCATCAGTAATAGAAAAATAAAAATTTGAATGGAAATCAGATGGAGTATACCTTTCTGGTAGCCTTCTTTCTCAAACCGATCTCCTCAATACTGGAATATGAGGATCTTATTCTTCTGATTCATGTTCTTTTGTAGGGTCTGATTCATCATCCTTTAAATCAAACTCTATTTTCTCTGGTTCTTCCTTACTTGGTAGGAATTCCTTTTTAACAACATCCTTCATTTCTCTAAATACCACATCTCAGCTATACACAACCTTCTTAATTTTTGGCTTCCAAATCTTATAAACTTTGAGACCATCTTTATACCCAATAAAGATACACTTTTCAACCTTCCTATCTAGCTTACTCATGTTTTCCTTTAGAACATGAACATAGGCCTCACAACCAAATACCTTGAGATGTGTGAGAGAAGGTTTCTTACCAGTCCATACCTCTTGTGGAGTCTTGTCATCCAACACTTATGAGGGTGATATTTTGACCAGGTAACATGCAATACCCACTGCCTCTGCCCAACAACATTGTTTCCCTAACTCGGTACCACTCAGCATGCCCCTTGTTTTTTCCATCAACATCCTATTCATCCTTTTTGCAACTCCATACTACTAAGGTGTATATGGAGTAGTATCATGCCTTTCTATACTACACTTCTTACATAATTCTTCAAATTCATTCCCACATAACTCTCCACCATTATCTGTCCTCAACATCTTAATTATTTTCTCTGTTTGATTCTCAACAAGAGCCTTAAACTCTTTAAACATGTCAAATACTTCATATTTCTTCCTGAGGAAATATATCCAAGTATTCCTCGATAAGTCATCTATAAATGAAACATAGTACACATATTTTCCCAATGATGGAACCAACACAGGTCCAAACACATCACTATGAACTAGCTGTAAAATTCCTTCTACCCTCGTTGCACCAGAGGGGAATCTTACTGGATTTTGCTTCCCATATACAAAATATTTACAGAAATCAAAATCCAGAGAGTAGTTAGACATACCTTCGACCATACCTTTACCATGTAGTATTTGAAGGCCCTTCTCTCCGATATGACCCAATCTTTGATGCCACAACATAACCTTTTCTTCAGAGACTGTAGGAGTTCTTTCTTCTTCAAATCCAATATCATGAGAAATGGAACTATTACACCCATCACTAATAGTGCTTCCTTGCAGCTTATACAGAGTTCCAAACCAAAATCCCTTCAGTAGCATCATTGCTCCTCGAACCATCCTGCAGGTTTCCTTTTCAAATATTTTTTTTATCCCTCCATCGTCCATTTTTCTTACAAAAATCAAATTTTTGGCCAATCCTGGGATGTGTAGAACACTAGGAAGTGTTCTAATCCTTCCATATATGAGCCTCAACTTGACCTTTCCTCAATCTATGATTCTGGTTGTCAAGTAATCACCTAGGAAAAAATTACCTCCATCATACCTTTCATATTCACAGAACCACTCCCTCTGGGGAGTCATATGAAAGGATGCACCTGAGTCAACCAACCATGCCTCATGATTTGCATGTGTGCTTGAAGAATCAAAGTACACATACCCTCCTTCTTCCTTGGAGGTCTTTTCTTCTATAGAAGGATATTCTTCAGATCCCTTGTTTTTTTCAACTTTGGATCTACACTGCTTCTTGTAGTACCCTTCTTTTCCACATCTCCAACATACCTTTACACAATTTTTGGGATACATAGATCTTCCCTTATACTTAGATCTCCCACTTGAGGACTTAGATCTATTTCATTCTTGGGAGCGTCCTCCTGCAAATATTGCATCTGTGCTCTATCCTTCCATGTTCTTCTGTCTCATCTCCTTTGAAAACAAGGATGATACAACTTCATCAAACTTCAAGGCAGTTGTATTACTACCTATGGCCACAACTAGACTATCCCATGAGTCTAGTAAAGAGAAAAAGAAACTGATACAATTATCTTCATCTAAAATTTTAATCTCAACAGATACTAACTAACTTACAATATTATTGAAGGTGTTCAAATGCTCTTCCATCGAGTCTCCATCTCTCATCCTCAAGTTATACAACTTATTTCTAGGGAATAGTTTATTCACTAGGGACTTAGACTGATACAACTCCCCCAAGTTATTCCATAAATATTTGGTTGTACCTTCCTATGACACATTCAATAATATTGAATCTGAGAGAGACATTCAGATTGTGCTCTTCGCCTTCCGATCCAAATTTTTCCAGTCATCTGCTAAAGTTCCTGTAGGTTCAGTACTTGGATCCACCATGATCCACTAATCTATGTCCACCAAAAGATCTTCCATCTTGAGATTTCATAGCTCAAAAATTTTCCCATTAAACTTTTGGATCTCCATTTTTGAACTGCTTGCCATTTATTTTCACCTGAAAAATCAATACCACAAATATCCCACTATAACAAGGTTTATCAAAGTCCCAAACCAAACCCTTGACCATAAAGGCGTCCCCCTGAAGCCAACAAAGATCAGATACCAAATGTAGATTTTAACCTTGTATAATATTTTACTGCAAACAAATTTTCAATAAAAGAACAAAAAATATACAATGGAAAATACACACATTACATAGATACTTTTCCCCTGGAAATCCAAACCGGGAAAACCAACATATTCTATATCCATTCATAATGATACATTGTTTACAATAAAATATACATATAGGAGCCAATGACATCCAAAACCCTAACACAATGACCTGGATTAGTTGACAACCGTAATTCCTTAATCGAAAATAGAAAAACATCGGCAAAAACCATGTGCCAAAAAACATCCCAACAATGGACACGAAAATTGAGGTGACACGAAAAACGAGGAAAAATGCGACATGTTTCCCGAGGAAAAACAATTCTTGGGGGCGCTTCCCCTGAACCCCTGCAACCCCCCTACGTGCTTGACGCAACATAGAAGACACTAGAGAGATTCATGCAAAGAATATAAAAAATACTCAACATTCATATCGTTGTGTATCATCATTTGTACAGTTGTGCATTGTTCCTCTTACTTACTAATGATTTCCTTGGAAGTGGTCGATTGAGGATCAACCTGACATGACAACTGATTGGAGTTTAAACTAAGTATTTGTTGACTAATTTTGAACTAGGTTGTTAATCAACTGTAATTTTTGATAAGAACCATTGCTACTACTTATTGATCCATCAAGGGGGGAATACTTGAAGCTGTTGATATGTGAATCCAATTGATGTCTTCTTGTTGAATCGACTTGGATTTGTTGAGACATGTTTGACTGTCTAAATTGACAGAGGCTGACTATATTTCATTGTTGGTGACAATGTTCATATTTGTTTAGGAGTGTTGTTTTACTGTGTTTGATTAGTCTTTGTAGTTAGAAAAATTAAAGGGGGAAATTTGTGTGCTATGTAAATTTTGAAGGTATTGATTTTGAAGAAACTTTTTCCTCGATTGCTAGACTAGAGGCTATCATAATGTTTTTGGAATTTGCATGTTCAAGAAATACAAAGTCTATAAAATGGATGTCAAGTCTATATTTCTCAATGGTAATTTAGAGCAATAAGTATACATTGAACAACCAGAAGAATTATTATTATAGAAAATAAGGATCATGTGTGAAAATTAAAGAAAGCACTTTAAGGGATAATACAAGCTCATAGAGCTTGGTATTCAGAACTTGATAAATATCTACATCAATAAGGATTTAAAAGAGGAATTGTTGACAGTAATATATACACCAAGACAATAGTATAAAATCAGTTGATTGTTGTGGTTTATATAGATGACATTATTTTTGGAGGTAGTATGAAATAAATGTGCCAAGAGTTTGCAATAGATGTCTATGCTTAGTGAACTGTCATTCTTTCTTGGATTACAAATTTCTCAATTAGATAAAGGAATATTTATTTCACAAACCAAGTACGTCAATGAAATTTTGAACAAGAAATTCAGAATGGAAGATTGTACACCAATCAACACACCCATGGTCACAAGTTGTAAATTGAGAAAAAATGATGAATCTCCAAAATCAAATCAAATATTGTATAGGTCAATGATTGGAAGCCTACTATATGCGACAACATCAAGGCCCGACATTATGCAAGCAGTAGGATTGGTTGCACGAGTTCAAGTTGCACCAAAAAAATCATGTGCAAGCGATAAAGAGGATATTTAAATATCTAAAGGGCACCTTGGACTTCGGATTATGGTAATAAAGTGGTGAATATTTTACTCTAACAACATATACATATGCAGATTGGGAGGGAAGTGTTGATGACAAAAAAATTACAGGTGGAGGAGCATTCTTTCTGGGAAACATTCTAGTGTCTTAGTTGAGTAAGAAACAATCTTCAATCTCTCTATCCACAACAAAATATGAGTATATTACAATAGCAACGTGTTTCACACAAGTTCTTTGGATGAACAAAACACTATAGGATATCAAGGTAGAATAGAATATGATCATCCAATCTAAATTATCTATGACAACACAAGTGCAATCAAAATTTCAAAGAATCTTGTTATGCGCTCAAAGAAAAATCATATTATCATCAAGTACCACTTCCTAAGAGAACAGTATTGGCATCCCTACATGATTTTTTGCTTTTGCAAGTGACAAATGACAATTCATGTAGCTGCCTACGCCTAATCCTGTAAATAATGCTATTTGAAGATGACTATTCGATTGTAAAAGGGGTGTTTTGATTGTTCTTGCTTATTTTTATCTTGCGTTTATGTGCTTCATTCGTGACTGAAAACATGAATGAAGCATTAAAAATTTAAATTGTATTGCAATATAATCTAAGGCTTGGTCCTAAAAGGGTCCATGTGTTTAAATCTCTTTTAATGAATGTTGTTTTTCTTTGAGTTTATCATATATCAATGAATCACTTATTTTGAGTTGTTCTTGGATTGAAATTTATATCTTGGATGCTTTGTATACCAAGAATCGATTCGAAAATGGACTATAGGCTTGTTTCATTTAAAATTCTTGGTAAATCGACTTTGGTTTTAAATTTTCGATATGCTTTTGGCTTGTAAAACACATCTTCTCCTAACCTTTGCAAATCGACTCCACCCATTACATTTGATGAAAATTAAACACACCTGGAACATACCCTGTACTTCGTTTCAATTGTCAATTTGAATCGACAGATCCCTCATTATGAGCTAGGGTCTTGAGTTATGCTCTGTACTCAAAGAATTTATTACTTGAAACGCCCGATTTTCATGGATTGAAACCCCTTATGCTCACATTATGGTCGTGCTGGGGTGACTATCTGTTGAAACCCTTATGGACCCTGTCATTTGAATTGATCCAAATGGCTCCCAAACTTTGTTGTTGTATGATGATGCGAGTGAGGATATGAATAGTCTTGGCTGGGCTGTGTTTATCAGGAAATTCTAGGGTTATAACACTCAAGTGGCCAAATATTTCACTCTCACATTTGATGGATGTAGAGCCAAGGTGGGTGATATCCAGTTTTAGATCACCAAAAAATTTCTGAGTGAAGCAACAAGCCTCCCCCTCATTGGTCAAAAATGGTTTAAAAACTCAAGTTGGACGAGGTACCATGGAGTCTGTTTGTCACCTCTCGAGAAATTCAATGCTATGACAAAGGTATTCTGATCTCCTTACTGAAGGTTAGATGGCATGGTTTGTTGGAAGTTTTAAAACAATTTGTCACCTGTGAAGGCCGTTTTGGCTTGGTGTTCCTTTACCACATACGATTGCTCATGCATTTTATTGGCTTTCATTTAAACATGTCATTTTATTTGCTTAGAAGTTTGTATAAAATGGAAAAGAGATATAAAAGGCAGAACTTGGATTCCATCTTATTTCACCATGGTTTGATTAAGTTACTGTTAGTTCATCATTTGAAAATGCTCGGTGAATATTGGAATAGTTTCGTAACCCTTAATGGTTTCATTAAAATAAACTCTCTAGAGACTCCTGCAATGGATAAGCTGATGATAGAGAAGTCTCTTATTCCCTCGAGTGATAGGCCATATTTCTTGTGTGGAAACCCTTGTGAAAGGGATACACCCGATCAGTCTGTGTGTGAGCAATAGGATGTCAGCTCCAAACTTATTAAAATTCATGAGCATGAACAAGTTGTCTGCCCTAATCTTAACATAAAATCCACCAGTGGAAACCCTTCGAAACAGTCAAAGAAAAATCAATCCATGCTAGGGTTTCATAACAAGAGGTTTGGGCAACTTATTTCAAGGAGCCTGCGCAATAGATCAAAATCTCATGTGAGCTCGATCGAATCGATTAAGGTCCATGCGAACTCTGACTTCGAGATTTAAAAATTCCTGGCATAGGAAGATCTGAATTTTTCTAAACTGGATCCCAGTCAAACATTCGATTATGTTAATAAACTCCCACCATGCCTAAAAGACAACAAGGAATTTAGAGGAATTAAACTCAGTCAAAGGCTAACAGTGGACAGTGGTAGTGTTTTAACGCACAGTCACACGCTTCCTCAACTGATTGCCCCGACTGTACATTGTGAATTTTGTTTGCACTGGATAGGTCAGTATTACACAGACATCCCTGTCCTTCAAGCAAAGATCAAGGCTCTTACGACTCAAAATGACTGATTGAAAAACGAAAACCGTGAGCTTAATATCAATGCACAAAGACAAGGAAAACATTTGAAAGGGACATGCAATATCATAATTAAAAACGTTGACAGTGTCAAGGCTGTGATCAAATCTGAGATATTGTGATTCAATTTTTGTTATCAGTTGAATGGTAAGATTGTTTTTTTATCTTAGTTGTGTTTTTATTGTTATTTTTCTAATTAATCTAGATTGATTTAGATTTCTGGTTCTAATAACAAGACTGGCTACATAATCGTGAGATTTTGTAGCCAAGTCAATTCTCATATAAAATTTGGAAAATGCTAGTTAAATAAATATCTAATTTGCTCATTTCATTTTTCTTTCAGGATAAGATGTATCTTGTGTTGATCTCATAAGATGGAGCATGTTGGACTTAGTTAATTAGCCATCTCTTTTGGCTTATTTTGTAAATCAAAATAAAACTTTCATAATTTTGAAGATATAGTCTGATATTGAGTGGTTTTTAGACCCTATATCTTTGTAACTTTTAGATCCTTTTGAGATATGATCCTATCTTATAAGATAGGATGTTTAGCTTACATGAACTCTTTAAATACTTCGTATTTTGTAATGGAAATCATCTTGGCTGAGAGCCAGAGATGTACGAGTGATTCCAGAACTTAATAAAACAACATTTATGCATATTGGCTTTAGCCTTTTGTTTATAATGTTGTCGTTTATGTTTTGTTAATCCTACTACATGGATAGGTCTGATATATTTAGATTAAATGATATGTGATGTGCAAGATGTTATATTATAAATACCATTTATAATTTGTTTCTCAAAATATAAATGCTGTGATCATATCTTCAATTAAACTGATAGGATTTATCTTTGAGTTTTAATCGGATGATGAAATGCATAGATTACTTTCAAATTTATCTTACTGTAATCATGTGAAATTATGAGGTCACAGGTTTATGTTTGTGTTACCTCTTCTGTCATTGAAACCTAAGCTTCTAATACAAGTTTTAATTTTATTTAGAACAATCACAAGGTTCCTTGCATATTTCTCTCTTGGACAGGGCAATTGGATGTTCTCCACTCATGCAGATGCTTGGATACACCTCACTAACAGGTTAGCTCCTCTATATTTTTTTGTCATTTACATATAAGTGAAACTAGAACGTATGGTTCAGCTTTCGACTACTTGCATGTTTGTGTTTCTTAGTTTATTTAATTCCACATTAGTTTAGATTTAAAAAGGAAAAACAAAAAATACTTTTATGTGCTTTCTTTATCTGTTTCCTAGAAGCAATCATTTTTCACATTGATTTTCGTAAGTTTCAACTAAAACTTGCATTTTGTAAATCATGTACATAAGTAATATTTATATATCGTTTGCTTAAATATATCTATAACAGTTACATTATATATATATATATATATATATATATATATAGTGTTTAGTAATTAGATAGTTATTTATTTCTTTGTTTCTTTTAGGATTTTTAGATTGGCTAACGGAGCCATTAAACCCATTAGAATGAGTTATACCAAATGGCTTGGGTTTCTTAGACAACCCCGGACCATACTCGTTCTCCCCATTGACAGATGTTCAATTTCTCTCATCAACAAATGGCGGTAGAAGGAGGGCCTGAATATAATTGATGACACATGGAAGTCGCAAGACTCCTCCCCTATAGTAACACAGAGTCATTCTGACAACAACATTACTTTTGAAACAAAACCACCTCGAATGAAAATCCCCAGATTCTCATTGATCTAGTAACACCAAACCCTCAAGGGTCCAATGTATAAGAAATTGTTCGCCAGTCACTTTTAAGGACACACAGTGCTTTGGCCCATATCAGAAAACTTGTTCAGCCACTGAATCAACCTTTAGATTTATTTGATATCAGAGAACAACTTGAAGGCATTGGTATTCTTTTAAACCCTCTAGGATATGACACTGTCAATCCTACCGATACATCTATTCTTGGAGCCGGAGGATCTGGTATTCCACCTTCCCCTCCTCATTCATCTCCATCCTCTTCAGGAGGAGAGTCATCTGATGAAGGTAGTTCTTCATCTGAACCATCTCAGCCTTCAACACCACCTACACCCATGGAAAACCAAAACAATCCCACCATACCATGGCTCGATCAAGATGTTGTTGTTGTAACTGGACCCCAACACCCTTTACCAAAACACCCGGAGAAATGGTTACCTAAGTTCGATCCAGATTCTAAGCAAATTGTCGAGGATCACATAAAGAAATGCATGCTATCCATTAGACTTTGAAGTGTAGAACATGAAGATGTATTATGTAGATGTTTTCCTTACACGTTTGAGGGAAATGCTTGTACATGGTATTTCGCCCAACAACCTCACACCATTGTATCTTGGGACAGATTCAAAACATGTTTCCTAGAGAATTTTAGAGATGATAAATCTCTTGAAGTCTTAGTCATGGAACTCTCCAAATTAAAGATGAACCCCAAGGAGAAAGTAAAAGATTTTAACCAAAGGTTCCTCACGTTACAAAACCAAATCTCCATTGATTTAATGCCCCCAAAAATCCTTATTGTGGCATATTACACTAAATCTCTACACAATAATATAACAATTTGGGTTAAAAGGTCTAAGAAGTCTATGTTACTGGAATCCTTCGAGGAGGCAAGCCAAATCGAAAAATATATTTTGAGCTTGAAAGATAATCTTAGTAATGAGGCAGAGATAACCTCATCTTCTAAGAAGAAAATAGAAATTCTTACTAGGCCTCTGTGAGATCGGAAGA
>CBVK0100352762.1:0-20570 GCA_900067695.1 Picea abies
CCTGTTTACCCCTCTTTGGCCCTGGCTATAGTCTAACGGGGTGGTTTCGATCATTAAGCTTCCTTTTCTGGAGATCCTATTTGGAAATGGACATTACAAGCCTTGAGGTTAAAAGGGGGGCTTTCCTTCTCCCCAATTCCTTAATTATTATTTATGATTAATCCAAAGTTACACATGCCACCATCTGTCCAAGCCAAGTGACATTTCAAATTTAAGAAGGGAGGATGGAAGCCAAGGATTATTACAAGCTCTGTACCGTTGCACACTTCAAATTTTATGGAGGAGCAACTCTATCAATTCAGTTTTAATACGACCCTAGGCGAATTTGGAGTAATGGAGACTGTTCTGGGTTTGGGTGGAAGGCTTCTGAGAGGTTGTCCCTGGCTCGATGGCAATCCTTTGTTTGCTCTTGGTGTATCCATAGAGGTGTATATCGTGGAGGCATCGCTTTGTAGCTCGTGTTCGACGATTTCTTGGAGGAGTTTCTCAACCTTGCTAGCAGTTGAGGTGAGTAGCTTTGTTAATTGTTCTCCCCCACCCTCTCCGTGGCCTATGTTTGGTGAATTCTTGGAGGTGTTGCATAGCCTTGTCAGTAGTTGAAGTGAGTATCTTTGTTACTTACCCAATCTCAGTCTGTTCCTCCACGTTCTCTGGTTTTAAATTGGTGGTGAAAGTGTGTTTCTCACTATTGGCAGAAGATTTTACAAAAAAGGTTTGGAATTGGTGGATTTTGGGTAGTTTTTTTTGGAGATTGGAATGTATGGCGAGTCATAAGTTCATAACCATCTAGGGCGATGCCACCTATGTGAAATTATTCACATTCGTTTTGTTGTTCGTAGACAAGAGGCTCTTATATATTTGAACTTGAAACCTCATCGTACATAACACGCTATATCATGGCACTTGCCAATTGAGCTGCCCCCCGGGGGATACAAGAGGCTCTTATTACTGATAACAAGACCTCTATTTTTATTGCTACAAGAAGAATTCATGCTCAGAAGGAGAGTCATAGCAATGGGTTAGCAGTTATAATGGAAACTCTGTTGCAGTAGAAGAGACAAATTGAAAACTTATAGGTTGAGTGTAGTGTATTGTGTTATCAGGTTTCAAATTTGGATAGAGACCCCCAGTTAGCTACATCCAACTACAAAATATCTGTTGGCTCAGATGTTGAGGAAAACAATGAGGAGGAGACTGTTTATCAAATGCCTAGAGAAGTGGACATGGATGGCATGGAACAGGACCCCTAGCCTTTTCCTTTGGAACAAGAGGAAGCTTACAACAAGAATGTCTTTAAATAGTTTCAAGTTTTCTGATGTTTTACAATTTTTTTCCAGGTGTCTTTTTTAGGCTTTATACCAGCAGAATGTTTTGGACATCCTCTGCGAAGGATAATATTTCCTTTTTTTATAGTCAATTTGCATTTTTTTGGATATTTCTTGAACTATAGACTGTGTGACAATCCTCTCTTTTGGTATTATTATGCTGCTTAGTGAGGCTGCAACAACTTTCTAATACAAAAATTAACCATTTTTGTTAAAAAAAAGAAAAAACGGAGAGATTTCATGACTCTTGAAAATTGTAAAAAGAACCAATTTGAGATCTGACGCCCCATTAAAGATAGAGCAACAATATCGGAAATAGGGGGAGATTTTAAGTGTGTGCGTCTGCGTCTATTCATACTTTATACAAAAGTTGGAAAGACGTAATATTTTCAGTCCCATTGTACAACAAGCACGATGGCATATCTTTTTACTAAATTGTACCTTTGTCTTGGATTTATGAAGTATTTAAGGGATTCATTCACTCTTCCAAGTGAGAATCAAAGAATTCTATTTCTTTTACAGTTGAAAAAGGACAATCAGTTGTCAAGACATATTTCATAGATTTATTGATCCCTTTGTGGAAGAAATTAAGGAATTTTACTACTTTTATAGACAAGATAAAACAAAAATACCAAAATAAGATCAATAAATGACCAAACAATGGTTAATAGCACACAAAGTCTATTATAGATGCATTAACTTCATAAAGAGAGAAGTTGGGAAATTCGATTTAATTTCCCAGGTCTCCATGGACTTCAAATGTGATTGCTACTTTGGCATGATTTGATTCAAAGAATGTATCCTATAATTTTTTTACTAGAGAAATATAGACCCTCACTCAACTGCATATTAGGCATTCCAAGTAAGGATGCCAGTACCTGGGCAACCTCTCATGGATTTCCCCCCATCTTTCCTGGTTTTCTGAATGGTGGACGGTAGTATCCGCCAGCTGAAAAAGCGATTGTTAACCCTAAGAGACTCATGAGAGTTGATCCCAAAACCTTCATGAACTTTTGTGCAAGAACATCTACCAATCGAGCTAACCCTTCGGGTTGAATGTATCATATACTAACCTCAATGCCATTTTATACTTATTGTATTATTGTATTAAAGGAGGCCTATCCAATATGTAATTTTTCTGAGAAAAAATTTCCAAAATGATTGGATTTCCAAGGAAGTTGCAGAAATCCAATCATCTTAGAAATGTTTTCTCAGAAAAATTACTCACACACACACACACATATGAAGTTGCAGATATCCAATCATCTCGAAAATATTTTCTCAAAAAAATTACATATTGGATAGGCATTCTTTAATACAATAAGTATAAAATGACATTGATATAAATATGTGATACATTCAACCCCAAGGGTTAGTATAAAATGGCATTGAGATAAGTATATGATACATTAAATCCCAAGGGTTAGCTAACCCTTGGGGTTGAATGTATCATATACTTATCTCAATGCCATTTTATTAACCCTTGGAGTTGAATATATCATATAGTTACCTCAATACCATTTTATACTTATTGTATTAAAATATGCCTATCCCATAGGTAATTTTTCAAAAAAAAAACATTTCCAAGATGATTGGATTTCTACAACTTCCTTTATAATTCATATATATATATATATTACTTTCCTTTCTTTGATTGATTCGACAAGATTAAATTCTTTTTCATGATTGCATTCACATTCACCAAAAGGAATGTAATTCTGTAGTGCGTTGCCCTGGTGCTAAAATGCCCTCAAGTTGATTTGACAAGATTAAATTCTTTTTCATGATTGTATTCACATTCACCAAAAGGAATGTAATTCTGTACTGCGTTGCCCTGGTGCTAAAATGCCCTCAAGTTATTTTGAGACATGAACATTTAGTTTTGATTCGAAATAGATGCTTACGGGCAATGTTCTGTCTAGCAACATAGATTTGACATTCATAAAATATTGGATTAAAATTGGTTATAGCAGAATTCCCCTCTTTATCCTTCTAAACCACAGTGGCAAGATTCGGCCATATTGGCTTTTGTTGCACGGAAATTCGACAGTAGTACAAAATTCGGCAAATTTTCCATACAATACGGTCTTTATCCTTCTAAATCATAGTGTCAAGATTCGGCCATATTGGCTTTTGCTGCACGGAAATTCGATAGGAGTACAAAATTCAGCAAATTTTCCATACAATACGGATACGGTATAGTCAACTTATTTTTAACTGTCTTTGATAATATACCTCATGTTTTGATAATATACCTCATGTCTTTATCCATGTCTATTCATAAACCTAAAAAGCAAACAACCCAAAAACCTCAATAATATTATAAAAAATCTTATAAACATATATATAAAGTAATTGCAAAATTTGTCAGAAATAAATTATTTTTTCTGATTATTTGGGCTTTCTTGAGGTTGAAATTCTTCTCAAATTGGGAACAAAATGCATATTTTTGTATCTATTAGATGTATACTTCCCTGTTGGGGCCTTATTGGATTTTTTCCATGCGGAAGGTTTGGTTACTGAATCACTTTCCAACTGTATGTTTTGCGTTTTGACATTTAATGGATGTCAGATTCTGACTCCTATTTCAGGTAGGATTCGACGTAATTCTGTAAAAATACTACCAGGAGATAGGGTCAAGGTCAAATTAGCTGCTTATGATTTAACCAACGAACGTCTAATATATAGACTTAGCAATAAATCTGCAAACAATTGAATCACCTTTTGAACATCTTATAGGGATCGAGAATCATAGATTTAATTGATTCTCTTTCTTAGGGAACAAAATGTAGTATGAGCAAATTGGAGGGTCACAAATTACATATTTTTTTCCATATAAAATCACATTCGAGCTCAAATTTGTATTAAAATGTTGCTACTATGTCCTAAAGTATTAAGTACAAATGTAAGTAAAATTTGATTTTTCTAATCACTTGGATTTATGGTTGGTTCACTTTATTAGATTTGCAAGGAAAGGTTCAATACACAGGTAAACTGACATTATCCATGTTAGAATAATACACAGGTAAACTGAGATTATCCATGTTAGAATTTTATGAGTGTAGACAGTAGAACCTTTGAAATTGACGGCATCGTTAAAGTGATTTGCCTGTAAAATATGATCCAAGGCAGGTTGCAATTGCCATTATTTTCCACATTATTTGGGATTTATCAATAAAACACATAATTTTGATTTTTCATGGATCGAAATAAGATACAAGGACTAAATTTACATGTACATTACTAATACGGCTTTCTAATCAGTTTAGTTTATTCCAGGAATTTCCATTACTGCAGACTTTTCTTTTGATAAGAAAAAAGGTGATTAATACTAAAAGACAATAATGTTACAAATGATTGACTGCTAAGGATGGCCATCACAATGATTCCAACATAACTCCCTACTGGAGTCTCCCTTTTTTCTTCATACTAGGAATTACATCCAGAAGGTTTTGACAACCACTGCTACCGACATCACAGTTTCTTGTTTTCATGCTACTTATAGCAAACAATACAATAGATACAAAATTATTTAGGCTAATTTTACACAATTTAGACTTTCCTACCAAAGTGAACCATAATTTTTTTTTTTTTTTATTAAGAGAAATACTTCTTATAGAATTATAATAGTGCTCGAAATTGTCGGCAGTTATCTGCCAAAAAAAACACCAAGGAAATCTCTGGTGTAGCAAAAGAAAGATAGTCGATTGTCACCTCAGCTAGCTTTCTCTCACTCTGGGCTAGCTAGCCTCAGGGGTATCCCCACAAGACTGAAAGTTTCCCTTGAATAAAAAGTGACTTGTGCCTAAGTCTATTGGGTGAATAGAGTTTTTTTTTCCCAAAAAAATTCACACTAATTATATTAAGAATATAATTTTTCATACATCCCGAACAATTTAATGTCAATTTCCAATGATCATCACTCTTCCTATATCTCTTTAAAGAAATGAACCAGATCTTCCATACAGAAAACAGCAAAGAGCAAAAAATACAAGAAAACTCCTCACATGCAATACAAAACCCAAAAACTGTGCAATCAATACAAATAACCCAAGCTCGACGCAGATATCAGTTAGAAAATCTATTCACCCGACGCAGATAGCGGGTGAATAGAGTTAGAAGAACAAAACCTGCAAGACAGATTAGTTTAATCCTGATCTTACACATTTAGAGAAGCATCACAATGTAAAATATGCTGCGAGAAAGCCATTTAATTGATTGAACATTCCACATAGAAGAGCAACTTCAACAGCTAAAGAGATCCTTTCATTACCAACTCTGAAGATTCAAATCACAAGCTGAGAAGTCCCAAGATTGACTTTTCCAGCTTGTCAAAATCAGCCTCCTGTGCTGCTACAAATTCTCCAAGATGACGAGAAATGAGAGGGAAGAAGAAGAGAGAAAGACACAAGAACAGCCGATCACCGCCTCACCCAGCTTTCCATCTCTTATCTAATGAGTATGAGAAGGTACATTGAAAATGGCTTGAAACAGAATGAGAGAATAGAATGTAACCCCTCATTTGCTAATAATAAACGAGTGTAACTCCTCCATGTATAAATCTCATGTACTAAGAATAGGTGAGTGTAACTCCTCCAAGTCCCATTTGCTAAGAATAGGCTACATATGAATCATGTAACTCCCCAAGTGCCGAAAATAGCATCTAAAGGCAGCGCCCCACTGCTACTAATAAATCTCCAAACTATTTATGAAAGCTTCCTAAAATATTACTAACAAACTGTCACTGGCATGCTGCCATAAAGGCATAAACCAGGTCGTAAAAATAGCAAGTTATGAATGGCCCTGCTGCTGCCAGAATAGGATGTATCATGTAACTGTCTCATCTGCTGCGCCCTCCAGCGGCTAAGAATAAGACTGTGCAAGTGCTGCTTTCTAATGGCTGCAACTGAAGGTAATAGCAGTGCCTCATGCTCAGACAGGGCGCCCTTCTTCCTGCTGTTTTATGCATGGAAATAGTCCAAAAGGTAGTGCTCTCCATATGTATGAACAGGGCCAAAAGACAGAACTCCAGTGGTCATCATTGAGCTCCATATCTAACTCCAATCAACGCCCTGCATGCTTAAGCAAGAGTGCCTCCTAGCTGCTGTTCGCTCAGACTTTGAACATTTGCATTTGTATGTATTGGACCAGAAAAAGAGAGGCACCCTTGTTCTGACTGGAAGTGGCACAAAATCAAGTTGAAAGGAACCTCAGAAAGTTGACTATATACTGTAATATCCCTGAGAATGCTGGAAAAACTCTCTGAAAAATCTGATTTGGTTCTGTGATTTTGTTGACTGTTTCAGGGGCTAACAGTGGCTCCAACTTGAGGACTGTATCCTTCTGTGGAATGCCAAGAATCCCAGAACTCCATGTGCATCAAGAAACCTACAAAATGATAACTTGGGGACAAGTGAACGACTCAAATTGACGCAACTGAGCAAGACTCTCAAAACCTGACTTGACCCCTAATTTGACTCTTCCCTGAACCCAAGACACATTTTCTGGGCTCTGAGACACCATTAAAATTGACTTTGTTCCCAAGTAAGATTCAGATGATGCACTCCAGAATTGGTTTCTGCTGCAGGACTCTCAAGAAAGACTTATCCTACTGACCTATTGTGTCCGATGATACTTATTGAAAACCATACTTGAAAGAAAAGGACTCAAACTCAAATTTCATATATATATTAGTTTCCTTACTTTTAAAAGAAAAAGGAACATGAACATACCAGACTCGAATAAATATATATATATTAATATTAATATTATAGTTTCCTTTCTTTTAAAAGAGAATATATATTTCCGATCTATATTAATATTAATATTAATATTATAGTTTCCTTTCTTTTAAAAGAGAAAGGAACATCAACACACCAGACTCGAAGGTAAACCTATCCTAACCAGACATGACTGAAACTAATCAACAAACTCAGAGGACCAGTGCAACTAGCCATAGAGTTGGTGAGTCAGATGAGACATAACAATATACTCAACATGCCAGCATAACTAGGTAGGCAACCTATTGATCCTGCAAAACCACTCATGATCAAAGATCCAATGTAATCGGTGGTGTAGATGATCCATGGTACAAGATGTTTCCATATGTTCAAATATCAGAGGAGGCAATGGAGACAAGTATCACTGGTTCTCTCCCAAGAAGAAGGATGAAAATCCCAGGTTCTTCTTTGTTATCCTCTGGAAGAACTTAGAAGTTCTCCATGTATTGCTCGATGGGGTCAACATAGCTATCTGAATCTGGGCAATGGCTAGAAAAAATAGATGCTGAAATACAATCAGATTGAGTTCCCAATTAGAGTGTTTTTCAGGCTGCAACGATATCTCTGCGGGATGCTCTTCTTAAAAGGACTCCGTCACAAAAAAGGGAGGTGGATCCTCAGGTTGATTTAGATCTTTATGAACAATCTGCTGCACCTCCTCCTCTTCTCATTTTTTTTTACGCTACTGCCCCTTTTTAATCTCGTCCAGTTCATTAGACATGTCTAGTTTAATTTCTTTCATCCAAGACACCTTTTGAGTCAACTGATAACAACTAAGTTGCATGCATATGCTGCTGATGCTTGTAGAAGTTCCTGTTATCTCAGATTTTAATATAAATCAGAATTTTCACCTTTTTGACTAGAGGTTTTCTGGATCTCAACCTTGTAAATTTTGAGCATGGGAGATGTTATGAAATAGAGTATAAAATAATAGTGGAAAGAGTACAATATTTCATTTTTAACAGCCCAATCTTCTAGGCAATCCAAAGAGAAAGGATATCAAACTATCTTGATAAGTTTTAGTCTTTTAGAGCAAATTATTTCACATAAACCAGATCTTAAAATTCACTTTTACAGCAGTAAAATAGCATGTATATCAACAACAAAACAACCTTTAAATTCCTCAATGATAATGTCAAATCACTCAACAAATTGCTCTTCTTACTTATGTCAAATCATCAAGACATATAATTGTAAAAAAGAAACAAAAAAAAACAATCCACTAGCCTATTTAATTTCGGTAGGCTGAGTTGGGTATTTGAAAGGGAGTTAATTAATGGCTTAAGTCAAAATGGTCGGAAAAGTATATTAAACAAGGCTACTAGGTAGCATATACCTATTGAATATAATAATGAAAGTATTGTTTAAGGAGATCCGGAGAGAAGGAGTAGATATGAAATGACTAGATGGCAGAAATATTTATTACAATAACATTGGGGGAAGTGAAGGCAGCATTTAGACTTCAAAGTTTTTGGTCAATAAGATATAAATAAGATTTAAAATTTAAAATTAATCATTATTTTTTAAAACTTTAGATAAAATGATATATATTTTATGATCAACCATGAACTAATAGAAAGTCAAACCTAATTTAACACTATATATCATGGCTATCCATAAGTATAATAATATTGGCTAACTTATTAATTAAAAAAAGCAAAAGAAAAGAAAAAAATCACTTTATTAAATAAAATAAAATATAAATAAAAATGGTTCATTGAGGGAGAAATTAATTATTTCTCAAATAGAAAATATAGAAATTAATTATTTCTCAAATTGGAAAATATAAGATGAGAGAAAAGAAGAATTCTCCTCGTTCATTTATTTATTTTATCAAGCAAATTGGATTTCGAAAATTCTCCTGAAAAACTCAAGCAAATTGGATGAGAAAAACTCTCAGCAGAACACTGGTTTCATAGCGGAATCTATCTATTCTAGCCAATCTTTAGAGTGATCTACTAATTGGGCTTCCATTGCAGCTGAGTTTATCTTCCGGTGATCGAGATTTATTGTAGTGGCTGAGTTGTTATGAATTGTAGCTGAGCTTCTCTTCATTGGTGGCTGGGTTCTTCTTTCATTGGTCGAATTCACTCATTGGGAGATCAAGACTTCCTTGTGGAGTCGAGTGAGGGTTATTGGAGTTGATTTATGTAGTGGAGGGCCGAGTCGTAACTCCCTGGACTCATCGATTGATATTTGGGGTGCATCTCTTGCCCTCGTGGAGATTAAACCTTGGAGAAGGAGGCTGCATATGTTAATGAGCCATTGCTGTTGCTATTAGGGCCGAGTTCTCTTTTTTGTGGCCGGTTTCTCATTGTCTGGACGATTTCTATTGAGCTCAGATCTAGTTCCTTGCTGGGCTGCGAATTACTCACAGTGGGTACGAATGACATGCTGGACGGAAAGTTTGGGGGTCTTTGCATGCATTAAAGAGGGTTGAATCACCCTTGAAACAAGTCGAATACCTCTCTCAGGGCCGTGTGGGAATGCTGGACTGATATCTTCCCATGTAAATTTAAGTTCTATGCAGCCACGAATCGTTCTGTTCTGGATCTGAGGGAATACATATTTCTGCCCTTTATCTTCATTACCTCCTCTCTGTTTGGGGTCGACTTCATGCATGGATTGAGTAGTACATTGCTGTAGTTGAGTTCTATGATAATTGGTTCGATTTGGTCACCCACAGAACCACATAATTCTGTATTATCTTTATGTTTATGCTGGCTGCTATAAGGCACTCTACAAACCTGTTGATTCTATAAAAAATTGCTGCTGTTGCACTGTCAGACTCACATATTTAATTTTCAAATTCATGGTGGTCGCCTACAGGAGCTATACATCAGGTTCTTCTAATCCTTCCTGTGTATGGTTATAGATGTTTTCCAGTGTATTTCTGTTAATCAATTAAATAAATATAGCAATCATTCTTGGTAATGTCAATGTTCCATGTATTTCATAGAAAGGAGTTGACTTGTATACATTGATAAGACCTTGCACACAAACTGCTTGTTGAAATGCTGGAACCATCAAACAAAGGAAAAACACCTAAGTAGTGAGTTGGAAACCTCTTTCAGTGAGAAAAAAAAGTATTATCAGCACTTTGGTATATTCCAGTGACATGGCATGACTAAACTATAATCCAACTGAAACCCAAATCCAATAAGAAACTACACAAATTCCCAATTCGGAATATTTCATATGGCTGAAAATCAAATCCGGAAATTGCATAAGTTTTGGACACCTGAAAACTTCATTAATATGCTCAAGATGAAGTTCAAGTACATACCATAGCCCTCTCTCAAGGCTAGTACAAACCCAATAGCTCTCCAAAATCCTAGCTAGGGAAAACAATGAAAACCCTAGCTCAACCAAGGAGCTCCAACATGCTGGAATCCTAAGTCACATGGTTCGGGTTCGAGTTCGGGTTCGGCAACGATTAGGCTCGATTCGGGTTCGAATTTTCCAATAAGGCTCGGATGAGGTTCGACTTTAGGTTCGGCTATACATATTAAACCCTAATAAAACCTCATCCCAAACCTCAATAAAATTATCTCTAAAATTCGTCCTAAGGTTCGAATTCAGGCACGCATTCAAGTTCGTTCAGGTTCGACAAACCTTGAGGTTCGCCGAATTTCGAACCTCAAGCTTTAGGTTCGGCGAACCCTGTGACTTAGCTAGAATCACATCAACTAGTCCTCCAAGGCAAAGCTTCTTTTTCTCTTCTTCTCCACCAATTGTACCCTAGGGTTTTATCCCAAAACCCTAATCTCAGACCTCCTAGGGAGAAACCCTAACCGTAGACTTCCAAGATGCTCCAAGATACTCCAGGAAGACCAAGAAACCCTACCGACTTGAGAGAGAGAGAGAGAGAGAGAGAGAGAGAGAGATCGAGTGCAAATAAAGACCAAGAGAGAGAAAGAAGACTAGTGCACATTCTTCTCCAGGTCACGTTTCAACACAAGAGCGAGTACAAGATGAGTGTGTGTGATATATGATCATTATGTCCAATGTCTTCTTCACAAGAGCAAACTCTAGTCACAAGAGAAAACTCCAAACCAAGATGTGCTCTTTCCCTTCCATAGCTTCTTCTAGGGTTTCTTCATGAACTCATGAACCCTAGCAAATTACTCCAAGAAGATAAATACAAAGAGAAGAGTACAATGATGATGATGAATGAGGACTACCTCCTTCCTCTATATATATGAGAGGGAAGGGAGTACAATAACACTGTTAAAATTTTGGTATGCTCGTTTAACCATAGACAATGTCACATCATTGTCACCCAACCATAGGCATTCACATATGCCATCCCCGAGCACACTAACCTTTACTTAGAATAATTCTGGCAAGCCTACTCCAGAACCAACAGATAAACCCTAGCCACAACTGCTGTAGCAACAACACAATAACCATACAAGAAGAGTGTACCTTTTCTCCAAGAGAAGCGCACAAGAGAAATACTCACGACTGCTACACTACTCCTCCAAACTTGTGCCCCTTCCAGTTGTAGCTGCTGCTCTCAGACTTGCACACCTCTAGCTGCAACTGCAGTCTTCTAGACTTGCGCACTTGCTAAGTGAGTGAGTACAAATGAACTAGGAAACTGCCTATTTATACTAAACTGTCTAGTTAACCAGGGCCGACTTCTCCTTCTGGATGTGTCTATTACTTTAATATTATTTCTCTTGAGGTCGACTTCTCTCCTAAGGTTTTCTAACATTTGTTTAGTGGTTCACTTGCTTTAGGAATATTCTATTCTAAGTCAAAGGTTACACATGGAGGTTAATACCTCCCACAGTTACCAAAACATCAACACTCCCTCTTAGCTACAAAGGTATTAACTAAGATGTTCTTCATGTAGTGGTCTCAAACACATCCATCCATCTCACATGGCATGGGCAAGACTCACATGGTCTTGCAGACCAGTCTACAGGTAGCATCACCATAGCCACACAGGCTATCTCATGATCAAACAAATCATGTCTCAAGTAATATGGCCACACGACCATCTCGTGATCAAACAAATCATGTAACAAGTAGCATAGCCACACAGGCCATTTTATGATCAAACTGATCATGTCACAAGTATCACCATCATAGCAGCACATGCTCTGGAATATGCAGTTGAGTCGGTTTACACAGAACTGCACTACTACCCAATCCAAGCGGAGTCTGGGCAACTACAACTCGCCAGCTCATACATAATTTGGCTTCTAGTTCATAAAGAACTAGTAACTTGTCAACTCACACAAAATTTGACATCTAGTTCATAAAGAACTAGTAACCTCTGGTTGGCACACCAGGCAACCGGTCCATAGTGACCAGGCATCTAATCACAAGGATTAGGCGATGTAGTGCGCACACACTACCCATCTAGCCCAAGGCTAGGAAACACCTCCAACCACACAGGTTGGCCCACCAGCTTGAAAAGATGGGTAACTAACCAACCCTGAAGGCATGGCATTTGCTGACCTTGTGCGAGGTCATGCTGACTGGTGCCACAGTCAGTAACATGTGTACCCGACTTTTTCATTGGAGTAGCAATCTGCGTACCAGACTTTTTCACTGGAGTAGTAGTAACTCGGCGTACCAGACTTTTTCATTGGAGTAGCCCTCTACGTACCAGACTTTTTCACTGGAGTGGCCCTCTGCGTACCAGACTTTTTCACTGGAGTGGCCCTCTGCGTACCAGACTTTTTCACTGGAGTAGCAGTAACTCTACGTACCAGACTTTTTCACTGGAGTAGTAGTAACTCGACGTACCCGAATTTTTCACTGGAGTAGCAGTAACCCAACGTACCAGACTATTTCACTTGAGTAGCCGTACACATCACCCTGACTAGTGCCACAGTCAGTGCTCGATCATGAACCACATGCTGTCCACTCTATGCCACACTGCTATCTGGAATCGTATCTGTAATCCATCACACTTCCGCAACACTTCCCGCTACTTGGGGAACACAACACTTCTTGCTGCGTGGGGAACACTTCCCGCTATCTGGGGAACACAACACTTCCCGCTACTTGGGGAAATCCTTTTGAACCACTCCAAGCTTGTCCTTGAAGTATTCAAACTTCACCCTTGACAGAGGCTTGGTCAACACATCTGCTATTTGCTCATTTGTAGTGACATAATGGAGCTTCACTGCTCCCTTTTGCACCATATCTTTGATATAATGGTACCTGATCTTGATATGCTTGGAAAACACTGGGTTCTCTATCAACTCCACACAACTCTGGTTGTCACACCAGATACAAGTCGCCTCTAACTCGAGATCAAACAATCCTGTAAGCAGCTTTCGAAGCCACATTGCTAGCGGAACACGCTGTTATATACTCTGCCTCAGCCGTGATGAGCGCTACATGTTAAATTTGTAGCAGCTGCAAGAGCCATTCTCCGGGAGGATGGCAAAGACCCTAGCCGAGATCTAGGGCCCCCAGTGCATTTTTGGGGTTCTTGGTCTGGGACCAAACAGTCAGTGCCATGGCAAAAGACCCTTGAGAGGGCCCCCAGTAGATGACTGGGGTTCTTGGTCTGGGACCAAGCAGTAAAGACCCCTGAGAGGGCCCCCAGTATATGACTGGGGTTCTTGTTCTGGGACCAAACAGTTAAAGCCCCTAGATATGTCTAGGGCCCCTGGACATGGTCCAGGGTACCCATGCCTGTGGCATGGGTTGATCCTTGGTCTTGTACCTTGGTGGATAAGACCCCAGAAATGTTCTGGGGCAACTTGATCTTTGATCAGGTATTTTGTTGGTATATGTCCCTCCTTGAAGGTGGACATGACCACATGAGGGATGTATGACATATTCAATGATGATAAAATTAAAAAGGTCACTTTGAGAATGAATGGACAAGTATTGCCACCAAGTCACCTCTTCCTAAACCCCCCCCTTTACCCTTGCTTATGTTTTTGGGGTTTTGTTTTTGCCTTAGGGGTTAATGTGAAATTATAAATTAAATATTTTAATTTAAACATGTTATTTGAATTGTTATTTTATTTAATAATTTTTATTACCCTACCCTAGCCTAAAAGTATATATAGAGGACTACCCTCCCTTTCCTCTCACACTTTTTATTTATGCTCTTGAGCTATCTTTCTAAGGTGAGCGGATCTCTCCTCTCTTTGCTGCGACCCCCTTTTGCATTTGCTGTTGGAGTATCTTTTGTGGTAGCTCGACCCTCTTTTGCATTTGTTGTTGGAGTATCTTCTGTGGTAGCTTGGCCCCCTTTGAGGCTAATTGCTGTTGGAGTATCTTCTGTGGTAGCTTGGCCCCCTTTGAGGCTATGTTGCTGTGATGTGGTAGTGCGGCCCCCCTTTTGCAACAATGATTGAGTTTCAGTGGTAGTTTGGGTTGCTTTATGTGGCTGTTTCTTGAGGGTTGAGGATTGGAGTTGTTACAGTCCTCAGACCTTTCTCTAAGGTTGTCGTCTCCTTTTTCTTGTGCTGTTCAGCTTGAGCCGTGACCCTCCCGCATAGATCTGTCCCATTATCTTTGAGCCGTGGCCCCCTTTCAGCTGCTTGTGAACTTTGTTTTGTGTGAGGGTTTGTTTCAGCATGGGTGAGGGTTTGATCTCAAAATTTCCGTGGGGTATTTAAGTGTTGATGTGTTCATTGGTGGCAAGAAACTCTATTCATCTCTTGGCAAGAGATCTAGCCTACATGGTAGATCTATGATCCTAATTTTTCTGAGCATAACTACAAGAGGTATTACATCCCTGATGTGTGGTTGTGACTCCTTCAGAGGTAAAACTACAAGGCAAGGTAAGTAATCTGATCATTTCATTAGTTCTTTGTTTTAAAGGTTTGCTTATATGATAGATCCATATCAGATCTGAACATTAAACGTGTTTTTGAGTCCTTGATCTATATAGATCTATATCGTTTCTCCTAGTTAGATTAGTCAGTTCTTGTATGATCTATAACAGATCCAATAATTGAAATCTGTCATCAATTTAACTAGCTTTGCCTATTGTTTAGATCTGACTATTTCACCTTCTAGATTTGTTTTTATGGTTTATAACTGCTTGCCATTTATCTAGATCTGCCTGCCTACTGTTCAGATCTGTAATCTATTTGAAAAAGGGCTTATCTATGAACTGTCTATGTTCAGAATGAAATTCTACACACTTATATTTTTGTTTTAAAGTCTAGATTTAGTTCAGATCTCTACTGTTATCTCTAAGTTTATTTTAAGACAGTAACTACTCTGCTTTATTTCTCTATTTCTAACACTACACTAGTCTGCTTCCTGCTAAACCATGAGATCATAGCTGATCTCAAACTGAAGTAACATCCATATGTACTCTTCCGGTCTGCAACAATACCGGCCCAATCTGAATCAGTGAAGCCTTGTAGGCTTATCTCACGATCTGAAGCATATTTGAGTTCATAATCAATTGTACCCTTTAGGTACCTCATCACATGTTTTGCTACAATAAAGTGAACACGTCTTGACTCAACCATATACTGACTCAATGTGTTCACCGCAAAACATATATCTGGTCTCGTGTTTGTTAAGTACATCAACGAACCAATCATGTGTCTGTACATGGTGGCATCCACTGTCTATCAAACCTGGAACTTGGAGTCTTATTTTCAAGAATGAGTTTTGTTGCTTTTCTTCCGAGTCTCCTTCACTCAAGATGACAAGTATTCTCTCGAACCTGTCCCCTGTACTAAGACAATATGCTTTCTTGACATAAATCTGAATTAGGGAATATAATGTAGGTAAACTCAAAAATCTCAACCTTAATCAATCTAATACTTTGACTAGAGTCGGCTTATAACTTTAACTTTGACAAAGGTTATTATGATAATCATAACTTCAATAGATCAAGATACAACTAGATGTTCATAAGATCATAATAATTCCATAACAACTAGAGGCATATCAAAACAATCAAACCTGGAATGCCTTGTTCCTCTGAATGTGCTAGATCTGAGATCCCTTAGATCTACGATTGTTACTTGGACAAAAGATCCTTTCTTCTGCAAACACCCTCAAGATTAGTGATACAGTTTAAACATATACAAGTACATACCTCCGACAACAACGACGAAAGACGACAGACAGTGGCACCATCCGACAACAACGACAAGCAATGACGAACCCTAAAAATTCAAAGTGCTCCAACTTGCAATCTAAAGGTAGTTGGAGATGCGCTAGGATAAGGCGCACTAGGACAACCAAAGATTAGGCCCAACGTTTCACAGAAACTTTCACTGGTCCTAGAGGAACTGCAACTGGTACTGCAACTGGCACTGCAACTGGTGCGAAGGAACTGGCATGGAGGAACTGGCACTGCAACTGGTATTGCAGACCTAGGGTTTTATGAGGAAACCCTAATTTCTCAACTTCAAAAATTTGTAGATCTGATCCGGGGAAAAGATGCACCCTACTTAGGCGACCTTTTTAGTGGATTCAGTAAGTGTTCAACGAGCTTGACAAAGGGGGAAACTGAGGATCTTCCTTCCAACGGTTAGACTGTTACGAAGGAAACCAGCTCTGATACCATGTTAAAATTTTAGTATGCTCATTTAACCATAGACAATGTCACCCAGCCATAGGCATTCACATATGCCACCCCCGAGCACACTAACCTTTACTTAGAATAATTCTGGCAAGCCTACTCCAGGACCAACAGATAAACCCTAGCCACAACTGTCGCAACAACAACACAATAACCATACAAGAAGAGCATACCTTTTCTCCAAGAGAAGCGCATAAGAGAAATACTAATGATTGCTACACTACTCCAAACTTGCGCCCCTTCTAGCTGTAGCTGCTGCTCCCAGACTTGCGCACCTTTAACTGCAACTGCAGTCTTCTAGACTTGCGCACTTGCTAAGTGAGTGAGTACAAATGAACTTGGCAACTGCCTATTTATACTAAACTGTCTAGTTAACTGGGGCCGACTTCTCCTTTTGGATGTGTTTATTACTTTAATATTATTTCTCTTGAGGCCGACTTCTCTCCTAGGGTTTTCTAACATCTGTTTAGTGGTTCACTTGCTTCAGGAATATTCTATTCTAAGTCAAAGGTTACACATGGAGGTTAATACCCCCCGCAACTACCAAAACATCAAAAAATACAATGTGGGTCCAAGCCATTACAAGCAACTTACAATCAACACTTGTACGCCAACACAAGTGAAGTGCTCTATGCCAAAGTATACTTGTCATGCTCCAAGGTGATGTCGAATACGATAAGTGCTCTAAGATTATGTAGCTACACAAGGTAAGCCCACACCTCTCCAACACAAGCCAATATGAACTCCATTGATCTTTCTAAGCAATGTACTCCATTGGGTCAGCTGCCCCTTGCAAGAACATTGTTGTAGCCCATGCATCCTTGAGCTAACTCCAAGCTTCCAAATAGGAAGCCAAGTAACCCCATGCTATGTAGGGCCTGATGCCCTCTTCTAAGATGCACAATGCTCCTCCTCCTTGTTGAAATTAATGCAGCTGCAAGAGCCATTCTCTGGAGGATGGAAAAGACCCTAGTTGTAGACTAGGGCCCCCAACACACTCCTGGGGTTTCTTGTTATGAGACCAAGTAGTGAGAGCCATGGCAAAAGACCCTTGTGTGGGCCCCCAGCAAAGACCCTTAGAATAGGTCGAGTTCTAGAGTTTAATGATGGAGTCATACTGTAAACTGCTGATCTACAAAAAAAATCCCTTAGATGTGGATCTACGTAGGCTCAAGAGTTTGCCACTAATGAGCTCTTTTCACGCCCTATGCTCTGATTCCATGTTAGTTTTAGGGAAAAGGAAAACAGTGATATCTTTTTAAAAATCTGTGCACTAATGCAAATGTAGATCAACACTTAAAACAATAACTGGAGCAGATTAAACATAGACAGTGAGATCTGAACATGTAACAAATTATGAACATAAAACAAAATTTCTGAATGTAAAATTAAGTGTAGATTTCAAATAATAATTCAGAACTTACCTTTAGCCAAAAGATGTACCTGACATATGGATGCTGTCCTCTTTTATATGCTCAGAAATTAATTTAATGATCATGGATCAAAACTTAAGGGTTTTGATCTCTACCATGATATTAGGTAGACTATTTTGCCAAAGAGGACCACATACAGAGCTGATGCAAACACCCAAAACAAATTATCCAAAACTGAACTGTAAATTGCTACAGCAGCAAAACCCTTCAAGGCAAGGAAGGCACCAACAACAGGGACAGCAAGGAGAAAGCACCAACAAACAAGGAGGAGGAGCCAAAGGCTGCCTAGAAGGCAGTGGCACCTTCAATACACACAATGGCTGCAAGAAGAGGGGCAAAGGAGGCTGCTGCACCCTCAACACATACAACAACAACACTGGAATGACAATGGAGGCCACCGTAACTTCAATACACACAACAACAAACAAATGAAGAGGCCAAAGGAAGGCCACGACACTCATAGCAGCACAAGGAAGGTTCGCGGCTCCAACAAACAACCAAGGTGAGGTCCGCGACAATCAAGGGAAAATCCACGGCAGCCAAAGGGAGGTCCACGATATGCACATACAGCCAAGGAGAGGTCTGTACTACGTAGCACCTCACAACCAGCAAACAAAAACCAGACTGAAGCTGTCCAAACAATACTTCAAAAATGAGAGAGAAAATCCACTAGGGGAGCCATACCAAAACCAAGAAAATCAATCTGAGGTAGCTGCAGCAAAAATCAGACTAAGAAGAATGAGAAGAGAGTGTGTGTGAGAATGAGAGAGGGGTAGGCTTTTATTTATAGTTTAGGAAGGGTTAGATTTAGGTTTAATTAAAAACCAAAAAAAATAAAAAAATAATATTTTAATTAATAAAAATATTAATTATAAAGTCAAATAAGTCAAAGTGACTTATAAAAGACCAATACAACATCAAGCAAGATGGAGAAAGAGATTCAAGCAAGGGGAGGCTACAAGACAAAGTCAAGGGGGGTCCTTTTCAATGGCAAACATGTCCACATAAGTCTCATGATGGCTTATGTTGGGCTCTAAAGATGTCCTAAAAACAACCTTAGTTTGACATTAATTTATCAACCAAAGGTTCGTCTTTTCTTTCAAGAATATCAACAAAGTCTATGCAGATAGTTGTAGAGGTTTAAATCGTGTAGATAATTCAGTTAAAGCAAATCTGAGTCTATCTAGTTTACTGCAATAATCAAGTCTTTACACATTCATTAAAAACTTTGAAACTAATAACACACTTAACAGAATTGTAATCTGATCAATAACACACCATGAATCAAAGCATCAATCAATTTACTGAATTCATTTATCTAAGGAACAATAATTTAATGTGCAAAAACACTTAATGAATCAATCTCTCAATGGCTAATTAACTTGTTGGAAAAGAACAACGATCTACTCATATTTAAGAAGGAACAACAACTGTGAATTTAAGCGAAAGGAACAACAAATGCGAATTTGATAAAAGGAACAACGTATGCGAAAATGAAAGGAATTCTCAAACGATAAACTAACAACAATTGGAAATGGAACAACAATCGATAACCTTCAGATGAAACATCTATCCTCTGTAATTGAATAGCATAACCAATTCATAAGAGAATCAACACATTCATGAATTTATCTTAACTGTTGCAAGGAAATTCAAATCACAGAACTAAGACATAATTGATACGATTAAAGATGAGACAGTAACTCCTTCTGACTGGGCCCACGGTCTTCAGAAGGTACTGCTACTAAAAACTTAGTACTCAAAGATGATCAAAACGCTTGAGGCTTTCATTAATTCCATAACTAGTAAATCATTTACAATGGACTGCTGTATAGAATGTCAACAATTCAGAGATCCGAATGCTTGGATAAATTTCTTGGATATCTCTCTTTTGTTCATCATCCTTTATATATTACAATGAAATAAGTAAATTAAGCTATCCCGAGGATCAATAGATCCTCAGGATTGCTTTTACTATTTATGAAGATTGCAAAATAAAAAGTCAATTTTCCTTTAAACCGCTTTATGCCTGATTCAATCTTCAATGGCTTATGTATCTTCAGGATCTCTTTAATTATCTTGAGGTAATCAACAATTGTCCATTTTCTGCATAAAATCACAACAATTCAAACCGAATTTCAGAAAATATCTAACATCACACAATATTATTTCCTAAAGACTTTTTAATCATTTTCTTTCCTAATGACTTTGAATTAATAGAAAAGTCAATCAAGAATGTATCATAAACCATAGCAATAAGGAGAATATTTATACCTTTTTCTTAACTCAACAACTTATAAACTTTTATCATCACTGCATAAGAGAGAACATCAATAATGTGGTCATGTCCCTCTTCATAGCCCTAGGTCTCATGGACCATCCCGGGAGAGAGGAAGAAGATCACACATCATCACATCTTGGTACTCAACCAAGATCCACCTGGTCCCAGACTAGGTTTCCCCAGAACACATCTGGGGGCCCTAGAACACATCTAGGG
>CBVK0100352763.1:0-20568 GCA_900067695.1 Picea abies
TGTCCTCAAATAATAAGTGTTCTCAGTGCGCCAGAGCGAGATGTTACAATATCCAAATGAGTGGTTAATTTGACTAATTTCTAGTGGCTTTCTTTGGGGTCCTTCATAAATTGAGAAACCACACTAACAACAAACGAAATGTGAATTTGACTATGAGTAATATAAATAAGACCATCTATTAATTATCAATAGAGGGTAGCATCGAAAAAGAGTGTTGAAAAGGTTTTGGTAAAACTTACTCCATAGTGAAAAGGAGTAGCACAAGGATTACAATTAGCCATCTTAAAACATTTCAACAGATCCATCACATATTTAGACTAAGAAATGAAAAATTCATCACAGAGTGGTAATCCTAGAAGACCTAAAAAATAATGCATAGTACTGTGATTTGTCCTATCAAAGAGTCATCAATATGTTTCTTCAATCTAAGGATGAGAACATCATTATTTCCATTTATGAGTAAGTCATCTACATATACAATAAAAATCGAGGTGTCTCCATTGATGTGGAGAACATACATGTTGTGATCATATTCACATGGTTTGAAACCGAGTCGAAGAAAGAAATTATTGATATTAACATATAAGGTTTTGGGATCTTGCTTCAAACCATAAAGAGACTTTTGGAGTCAACAAACCAATTTTTAATATATCACAAAATTGGGTGGTTGTTCCATGAATTTTTTTTAGACAGATTGCAAAGAAGAAAATAAATATTCACATCCCTTTGATGGATTTTCCATCCAAAATGAGTAGAAAGGGAAAGAATCAGTCAAACGTAGTTCATTTTTTCCATAGGGGAAAACGTTAGAGTGTATTTGATGCCTTCTTGTTGAGAAAATGCCTTTACAACTATGTGTGCTTTATGTCTCTCAAAAACACCTTCAGAGGTAAATTCATTCTTGTAGACCCATTGACACTTCACAATATTATTTCCTTACAGTCGAGGAACCAAGTCTCAAGTGTGATTATTCAAAACATAATCAATTTGAGTCTTCATGGCCTATTCCAATTCAATTTTTCCTTCAGTGTGTGAGTAGGTGAAAATATTAGAGGTTTATAATACATGAGTCATCAAGGAAACACTGACATGTTTCTTTTGAGTTCAAATTTTTCATCCAAAGGAGGCATTTATAGCATCAACTCAATCGAATTCAATTGTCTTGGCAACCCATCTAGCTAGAAAATAAATAGGTGAACTACGATTCACATCAACAAGTTCATTAGAAGTTCGAGGATCTTCATTGGGTGGACCAATAGAAACAAACAAATATGGAATAGTTTACTCAGAGGTTGATAGTATAGTTTAAAAAGGGAGCAAGTTTGATTGTCTAGTTGAAGGAATGAAGTATGGAACAAGAGCACCAGCGTCAAAGACAAAATCAAGGGGATCATCTTGTAACAATCTAGAAGAGACATTCAACAATGTGATTCTAGAATAATTCTCATCAAATTGTACATTTTGTTTGATAATAATTTTATGTTTGACAATATCAAATAGATGATAGGATTTCGACTCTTCAGAGTATCACATCATGATGCAAGCATGACTCTTTGCATCTAATTTATTTCTGCAATCATCAAGAATGTGAGGTTAGGAAACACATCAAAACATACATAGGTTTCCTATTAAAGGATTCTTACCATACCATCATTCGATTGGAGTCATGGAAGTAATAACTCGAGTCAAGGTTCCATTGAGTAGATAATTTGCACAATATACCACTTCATCCAAGAAGTGAGGAGGAAATTTTTTATCCTACAAAAGACATCTATCCATTTTGACTAAATTCTAACTTTTTCATTCTGTGATGCCATTATGTTGAGGAGTGTGAGGAGCTTAATTCTACTAGCCAGTACTAGATCAAAGAAGGTATTCTTAAAAAGGTTGATTTACATACTCACCACCATTGTCTGATATCAAGCATTTGATGGGTTGACCACATTTCTTCTCAGCAAGGGCCCAAACTTACTTGAACTTCTCAGAGAAAAGGTTCTTGTTCTTTAGAAAGTAAACCAATGTAAAGAGAGATAAATCATCAATGAAATTCAAAATGTACCTTGCACCTTCTAGTGAAGTTAAATTGATGCAACATACATCAATGTGAACCAATTCCAGTAGTTTTTTTTCTCATCATGCTTTACCGGAGTTGAATCGTGCCTGATCATGCTTCTGAAGTACACATCCCTTATAGACTTCTTCAAGGGGAAACACCGTTTTAAAACCATCAACCATGTTTTAAGTTTCTAGTGCCTATAGACTTCACAAGTTCAAGTTTCTAGGTTTCTCATGCCAAATTCGACTTCCCTCATCAGTGTAAGGGACAAGCGCACTCGGTGTAGGTTTAGGTCGATTTGTATCATGGAACTTGTACACCAATGACAATAAAATTACCTTTCTTTAAATCATGAACATAGAACCAACCTAGACAAAATTCCATAATCTTACTTGTTTGTGCTAACTAAGAAACATACAATAGATTGTTACTAATATTTGGTGCATGATAGATGTAAAAAACATTCCCATGTCAATAAGAAACATCACCCTGACCAACAAAATCCAGAAAAAAATAATGAGAAACATAGGTTTTCCTCTCCTTAGGTTCATCCAAGCATGTGAATAAGGAGGAATCCTTAGCCTTGTTGTGGGTGGAACCAGATTCAACTACCCATTCATTTTGTGCATAATGAGACAACAAGGCTTGGGAATTTTTGACTTGGAAGGTGAAGTTATCAGTGGGTTGAGATACAATGTACATGTGTCCTTCAAGGAATTTAACCTTCTCCTATAAATTGTTCTTCTTCTTATAGTAGAGTTTCCCCACATGTCCATTATTTCCATAGTACTGATATGTCTTATTCTTTGGATTTCATTATGGTGCATGTGCTTGTCTCATAGTTCTATGGTCATGGCATGCATGTTTCTATGTAGAGGCATCAAATCATACTCTATCCCTGATATCCATATTTCCCTTTCCCTTGAGAAAGTGGGCCTAGTGTTTACCCCCAATATTTCCTTCTCCAAGCAATCTATGTTAATCAGTAATCAAAAGACCACATAAAGATTCAATGGTATAATCCTTACCATCTTCCTTTCATGATTTCCAGTTGGTGTGGAAATTTGACACATACACATCAAATGGTTTTCTTAAGTTCATTAGGACCAAATCAATGAGTTTTCCATCCTTATTATGATATTTCTTTCCTCATTCTCCCAATTTCAACTATATTTCCTTGAAACTCCCCAAATAATCCTCCATTATCTCAAAGGAATGATGATCGAGAGTGATAACCTATTTATCAAACTTCATGATGTGGCTTTCATCAACTCAGTCGAACAATGACTTCATATTATTCTAGACTTGATGAGGACACTTGATTCCACTGAGGTGAATATCCCACGTGATGTAGGTCACAATGACCCCTATAGCCTCATCCTTTTTTCCATCGACAATGAAATTCACCTGGTGGTTTGTTGGGTTTGGAATTCCAACATTCATATATTTCCATGGTGCTTTCCTCTTTAGTAGGGTTTCCATGTCTGGTGCCCATACTGTATAATTTGATTTGTTCAGAACAATAGGATCAATATTCGAGGCCATCTTCGATATCTATATAGAATGGTATATTCCAATAAGTTCCAATAAAAAACCACTAATCTAGATTCAATCACACAATAGATGCAACTTAGCAAGTTTTTCAGATAACATGTAGAGGTTTAAACCATCTACTCTGATACCATGTTGGGGAATAGGGTGGAACATGACATGAAACATAGAACACTGATACCATGTTGGGGAATAGGGTGGAACATGACATGAAACATAGAACATAGTACTCCAAATCATCGAAGAGGAACAATTTTTTTTGAAGATGAAGGGTGGTGTCTAAAGACACCATTTCAAAACTTAAGCAGAGTGCATTGTGATCATAACATCAAAATGCATGTTTCACATCTTTATCTACATGATATATTGCATAATATCCATGATACATAATGACCCAAGGGTTTTTCTTTTATACACTCAATATCTAACCAACTTCCACAGAATCCCAAAGATCTTTTCCACATGTAACCATGAGTTGTTAGAGTTGACTCCACCAAATATTCTATGTTGAGTCAACTCGACAAGGATGCTTGACCCGACTTCCTATGTGTCCAACTTGTAGTCTACTGTCGGGATGGTCAATCCATTGCTCAAATGCCAACTTGTAGTCTACTGTCGGGATGGTCAATCCATTGCTCAAATATCTTTGATTGTTGGCCAACTATGTGATTGATAGGAACTTTGAGTACTTGACTAATTAATGTAGTGTGATGATCGATTTCTCAACCAATTGTATCTAGATGTAGGTCTACCTCTCAATCGACTGAACCCAGGAGATATGTGATGGCCCATAAATGCTTGATGTTCCAACACCCCTCCATTAACACAAAACTTTGAAGATTCAAGAGGCTAAAATATGTCATTAGGACACCCCCCATAATTTGATCTTCCCTAAGCCTAAGCATAGTGTGGAGATTGATAAATATGGATTCAACTAAAGGTTTGGTGAAGATATCAACAACCTGATCCTCTATTCTGTAATATTCAAGTGAGACCACATTATCATGAACCAACTATCTCAAATAGTGAGCATGGAGGTCAACATGATTCTTGGTACAATGAGTAACATGATTGTCAACAACCTATATAACAATCTGGTTATCATAATATATTGTAGTTGAGGTCTGAACATAAAATCCAAGCTCTCCCAAAAGTTGGTGAATCTATACAACCTTAGTACTTTCTTGAACAACATATGATATTTTTCTTTTGTAGTCTACAAATAAATTACCTTCTATTTCTTACATGACTACACCAAAGGTCCATTTCTATAGCAAAACACATATCCAAAAGTGGAATTTCGATCATCACCATAACCATCCCACTTAGAGTTTGTGTAGCCGACTAGTGAATCTGAATTTTGACAATACTTGATACCAAAATGAGTGGTACCTCTGAATTTTGACAATACTTGATACCAAAATGAGTGGTACCCTTGAGATAATGAACAATTTATCTGAATGCCTTCCAGTGGATTTATTTAGGGTCCTTCATAAACTGAGAAACAACAACAAAAAAAAATGAAATGTTAGGTTGAGTATGAGTATGATAAATAATACTATCGACCAATTGTTGATAGAGTGTAGCACCGACTATGGGTGTTTGATAGATTTTGGTAAGATTTAATCCAAAACAAAAAGGAGTAGTAAAATAATTGCAATCAACCATCTTAAAATGTATCAACAAATCCATCACATATTTAGACTGAGAAATTAAAAAGACATCACAAAGCGGTAATTCTTGAAGACCCAAAAAATAATGCAGAGTACCAAGATCTGTCATGTGAAAGGAGTCAACAAGATTTTTCTTTAATCTAAGGATGTGATCATTATCATTTCTAGTAATGAGTAAATCATCTACATATAAAACAAAAATCAAAGTGTCTCCATTGGGGTGGAGTACATCCAAGTTGTGATCATATTTAGACAATTTGAAACCAATTTGAAATAAGAAACTATTAATGATAGCATACTAGGTGCAAGGAGCTTGCTTCAAACCATAAAGTGACTTCTTGAGTCAACAAACAAAATTTGAATCTATCACAAAACCGAGTGGATTTCCCATGAAAATTTATTCATACAACTCTTCATGAAGAAAATAAATCTTCACATCCATCTGATGGATTTGACATCCAAAACAAGAAGCAAGGGAAGGATTCAATTGAACAGAGTTCATCTTTGGGATAGGGTAAAAGGTTTCAATGTATTCGATGCCTTCTTTTTGAGAAAATCCCTTCGCAACTAGGCATTCTTTATCTCTCTCAAAAACACGTTTAGAGGTAAATTTGGTATTGTACACACAATGAAACTTCACAATGTTGTTTCCTAATGATCGGGGAACCAATTTCCAAGTTTGATTCTTTGAAAAGGAATTGATTTCTATCTTCAAGGCCTACTCCTATCTGGGTCGTCCTTCAAGGATTTTAACCTTCTCCTCTAGATCGTCTCTCTTCTTATAACATACTTTATCCACATGTCCATTCTTTCCATATTACTGACATGTCTTGTTATTTTGACTTCGTTGTGGTTGTGTCTAGGGTCCCTGGTCATGATATGCAGGTTTCTCTATAGAAGCATTAGAATGCACTCTATTCTTTGGATCCATATTTCTATTTTCCCTGAGCAAGTGGGCCTATAGTTTACCACCAAACGTTTCTTATTCAAGAAATATATGTTGATCAATAATCACAATACCACAAAATTATCCAAAGGTGTGATCCTTACCATCTTCCTTGTGTTATTTCCAATTGGTGCGGAAAGTCTAAATGAACACATCAAACAATGTTTTGCAATTCATCAAGACCAGGTCAATGAGTTGTCCATCCTTCTTCAGGTAGTCCTTTACAAATTTCCCAATTTCAATTGGATTTCCTTGACACATGCCAAATAGTCCTCCATCATCTCAAAGGAATGAGGATCAAGAGAGATCAAATATTTCTCCAATTGCATGAAGTGGATCTCATCGACTTGGTTGAATAATGACTTGGTTGAATTCATGAGGACATTCAATTCCATTGAGGTGAAAATGAATCTCTTGTGATATGTAGGTCATAATGACTCCTACAACCTCATCCTTATTTCCATCAACAATGAACTTCCCCTGATCATGTATTGGATATGGAATTACCACCTTCATATTCTACTACAATCCTTTTCTCTTAAGTAGGGATTCCATATCTAGTGTACATACTGCATAATTTTATCCATTCAAAACAACAAGATCAATATTTGAAGCCATATTTGATATCTAGTCAGATTGGTTTTTTCCAATAAGTTCCAATCAACAAACAACCGAACCATGGTTAATCACACAACAAATCCAACTCAACAAGGTTTTCAGATAACAGGTCGAGGTTTTAAACCATCAACTATGATACCATGTTGGGGAATAGAGTAAAAAACAACATGAAGCATAGAACATAATATTGCTCATAATTGAAGAGGCACACACTTTTAGAAGAAAAGGGTGGTTTCTAAAGACACCGTTACAATACTTAAGAAAGGTCCACTATGATTAGAACATTACAGTTCATGTTGCACATCTTGATATGCATGATTTATTTCAAAATTTACATGATTTATAATGATTCAATGGGTTTGATTTTATAGTCTCAATATCTAACCAAATTCCATAGAATCTAGAAGATCTTGTCCACATGTAACTATCAGTTGTTAGAGTTGAATCTTCCAAATCTGCTTTGTCGAGTCAACTAGACAAGAATTGTCGACCCGACCACCTACAAATCCAACTTGTATTCAATTTATGGGATGGTCGATACACTACTCGATTATTTTCGAATATTGGTCAACTGTTCGACCGATAGGAACATTGAATACTTGACCGATTGGTGTAGTTTGTTGGTCGATCGCTCGATTGGCTATATCTACATGTAGGTCAAACTCTCGACCAACTGAACCCATGAGATGTGTGATGAGCCATCAATGCTTCATGTTCCAACAATAATAAAGAGACCTCTTTCCCATGAAATGTTTTTGTTTTAATATGTGATTATTATGTTTGAATACCTTGTCTCTTAGAGCACTAATTCTTGTGATCTCCTTGTTTTTGGTAATTTTCATAAAAGTTAGTTACTATATAATTTCTCTCCTTTGCAGTTTTATACTTGAGTGTTTTGAAGGTTATTAAAGGAATAGTTTGGAAGGAGAACAATAGGTTTTCAACCATGATATATTCATAAAATGTCAGACACCTGATATGTCTCTTTTTCCTTGATACTAGTAGTTTATTGATCGATCGAGTTAGCTAAAAATATTTTATTGCATTTCTGGGATGTGGTTTTTTCTTTAAACAGTCAATGCTCTGCTGTGGCTTTAACCCATAGCCATACATAATTTTCCATGTATCAGAATTGGTGACCATACTGGTGAACTATCTACTTTTTGGGTTAGTTTTAAGTGTTTTCCTTTTCTTTTCTTATTGTTCTAGCTATTTTTGTTTTTAAGTAAGTCGTTTAAAGCTTCTGAGTTTTGTTATACCTTGTCAAGCCTTTTGGATTTCACTTTTAATATTTAGTCAAATATTTAGGGTTTTATATGTTCTTTAATATGCACACAATCATGTACATACATGCTTTTTCTTAGAGGTATTCGTGTACATACACATTTTGCCTTCCATATAATCATGTACATCTCTTGAGTAAGAGTTTTTAACTCTTCGGAGCCTTTTTTGATTTGGATTTATGAGGAACGAAATTAAAACAAAGATTTATAATATTAACATAGAGACACAATGCATAATAATATAGATATAGTAAAACTTGACTTCTATTAAATAATAAATATGTTGAAACTGTAAAATGCAAAATGAAACAAGCTTGCTAGAATGGTGGCAACTTATGTCTCAGAAGAGATGTGACAGCTACACTCATTCGCAAGAAGTTCATTATAATGGGGATCTCAAAGCATTTTCACAATAAAAATTAATTCCAAAACCCTATACATCCAAAAACCTAACCCTAGGAGATGAAGCGCCAACATTCATGTGGGCCCCGTTGGGGTAAGTTAGTACTTCAACTTTCTCAGGACATAACTTTTGCATACGATCTTTGTTTTAGGTGCACGATAGCCCATTAGAAAGGTCTATCTGAGGAATACACATTATTCCATAAAACTTTGACTTTTTCCTTAGTTTGATAGTGGTGATCCTTAAAAGCATTGTTTAGGGCCTCAAAACAGCCCCAGAAGTTCAAGAATCAAAAACTAGGAAAAAACTGCCAAACTAAAAAACTGCCAAGATTAACCAGTTGGAATAGGTGGGTGGACACCAATATCCATATGGATAAATCATCCCCCCTTAGGAATAATAAGTATCCATTTCTTTGATTTCCCTCATTAGATGAGGAAAGTTCTGCTAAATTTGGCCCCGAGTGAGCCACTTTCCTTGGTGTAGGAGTTTCCCCACTTTGACAGCCTGGTAAAGATCGACCCTCTGCTAGTGAGTGTCCTTGACCTGTGTGTCCATGATCTAGGTAGTAGATGCATGTTCCATGCATTCGGTATTGAAATATATCGGTATCAATTATTCTTCTATCTTTGAGGTGTCTAATAATGATGGACAATATGGTCGAAGGAGATCCACATTGAACCCTAGGTGCAATCCAAGGAAGGGGGGAATGTTGAGCTCAAAATCATTATCACACAAAACCTTGGTGATAGTGTAAGGTCCATAACGGAGTGGATGAATATTATGATGTGGTCCAAGTGCCACTAGACTTTGTCTCCCACTTGAAACTTATGTGGCACCTAGTGTTGATCATGGTGTTTCTTGTACTTGGGACTGGACTTCTGTAAAATGTAATAAACCTATTGGAATATGTGTTGGATCCACTCAATGAACTAGGTGGCTTCGTCAAATTTAGTTGGAGCATGTGATGAGTCATCCAGGGGGGCCATAAGGGGTAGTGCAACATCCATGGGACCCAATGGTTGAAATCATAATCCCATCTGAAAGGGGTTGTAGATGATTTAGTTATGGAGGGATCACTTGTTGCTATGAAAAACATAATGGAGACTCTCATCCCATGTGCACAGGTGATAGGATTTGTACATGGAAAGGATATGTATGATCATCCAGTTGATGACCTCGGTTTGGCCATTTGTATAGGGGTGGAAGGAAGTGGATTTGGTGAGCTTGGTGTCCAACAATGATCAAAGGCTTGACCAGAATGTGTTGAGGAAATGACTGTCTTGATCTAAAATAATATTTTGTGGGATTCCAAAATGTTCCCACACTCATTCAAAGAAGATCTTGGGAGTGGCCTTTGCTATGATTCTCTTCCTATAGGCATCTAAAATCGCCATCTTGGAAAAGCGATCAACAACCACAAAAGCATAGTCATTTCCCCACTTGGTGGATGGGAGGCTCGACATGTAGTCCATTGAGATGGACAAGAACCGAAAACTAGGAAAAAACTGCCAAACTGAAAAACTACCAAGATTAACCAGTTGGAATAGGTGACACTGATATCCATATGGATCAATCCTCTCCCCTTAGGAATAAATTGTATCCATTTCTTTGATTTCCCTCATTAGATGAGGAAAGTTCTACTAAATTTGGCCCCGGGTGAGCTACTATCCTTGGTGTAGGAGTTTCCCTACTTTGACAACCCGATAAAGATCGACCCTCTGCTAGTGAGTGTCCTTGACCTATGTTTCCATGATCTGGGTAGTAGATGCATGTTCCATGCATTTGATATTGAAATCTATTGGTATCAATTGTTCTTCTATCTCTGAGGTGTCCAATAATGGTGGACAATATGGTCGAAGGAGATACACATTGAACCTTAGGTGCAATCCAAGGAAGGGGCCAATGTTGAGCTCAAAATCGTTATTGCACAAAACCTTGGTGATAATGTAAGCTCCATAACAGAGTGGATGAAGCTTATGATGGGGTCCAAGTGCCACTAGACTTTGTCTCCCACTTGAAACTTATGTGGCACCGTCCAAGTGCCACTAGACTTTGTCTCCCACTTGAAACTTATGTGGCACCTGGTGTTGATCATGGTGTTTCTTGTACTTGGGATTGGACTTCTGTAAAATGTAATAAACCTATTGGAATATGTGTTGGATACACTCAATGAACCTGGTGGATTTGTCAGCTTTAGTTGGAGCATGTGATGATTCATCCTAGGTGGCTGCAAGGGGTAGCGAAACATCCATGGGACCCAATGGTTGAAATCCTAATCCCACCTGAAAAGGGCTGCAGATGATTTAGTTATGGAGGGATCACTTGTAGCTATGAAAAACATAGGGGAGACTCTCATCCCATGTGTGTGGGTGCTAGGAATTGTACATGGATAGGATATGTATGATCATCTAATTGATGAACTCGTTTTGGCCGTTTGTCTAGGGGTGGAAGGAAGTGGATTTGGTGAGCTTGGTGTCCGGAAATGATCAAAGGATCGACCAGAATGTGTTGAGGAAATGACTGTCTTGATATAAAATAATATTTTGTGGGATTCAAAAATGTTCCCACACCCGTTCAAAGAAAATCTTGGCAGTGACCTCTACTGTGATTATCTTCCTATAGGCATCTAGAATCGCCATCTTGGAAAAGCGATCAACAACCACAAAATCATAGTCATTTCCCCGCTTGGTGGATGTAAGGCCCAACATGTAGTCCATTGAGATGGATTCCCAAGGATTGTTAGGAGTAGGCAGAGCAGTGACCTCTACTGTGATTATCTTCCTATAGGCATCTAGAATCGCCATCTTGGAAAAGCGATCAACAACCACAAAATCATAGTCATTTCCCCGCTTGGTGGATGTAAGGCCCAACATGTAGTCCATTGAGATGGATTCCCAAGGATTGTTAGGAGTAGGCAGAGGGGTGTACAGGCCTGGTTTCTTAGTGGCCGATTTGGAAATAATGTAGGTAGTGCAGGATCTTATATACTTGTTGACATCCTGTCAAAGTTTTACCCAATAGAAATGGTGTTGCAACACTACCTCTTTATTTTATACACTAAAGTGTCCTACCACCCGACTGTAATGGGATTCCCAAATGAACTTCACTTACTCACTTGACAGAATGAAGAGATGACCCAGATGGCACAAAAACTCATCTTGAATATATACATTAGTGACAGTTGTATTTGCACCCAACATCTAGTAGGTGGTGGTGAAGTCAAGATCTTTTTCATAGAGGTGGGGCCATCTAGAAGTCTTGTGGCTGCAAGATTCTAGCATCATGGTGAGTGCCATGATTGGAGGTCGGTTGGGGAAATCAGTGACCCTGTTGGTACTTCCTTTATTATACTTGATGTTGAGGTGGAAATGCTACAAGTATGTGGACCACTTCTGATGGAGGTCATTCTATAATTTTTCTTCTTCCTGCATCAAATGCAATAGATTATGATCAGTGTGGATGACTCTCTCCTTCCCAAGAATGTAATGCCTCCAATGGAAGTAGGGTGGGAAAATGGAATACATTTCTTTGTCATAAGTAGGGTACTTACAGACAAAATATGATAGTGTATGACTATGATAGGCCACAGGGTGGCTGTGTTGAGTGAGAGTTGTGCCCACAACATAGTATGAAGCATCTGTCTCTATCTCAAAGGTTTTTTGCAGGTCAGGTAATGAAATCACTGAGGATGAGCATAAGTTATTCTTCAAATAATCGAACTCTTGTTGTTAGGATAGACCCCACATAAAATTTTCCTTACCACCACCCTTGGTTACTTCGCTGAGGGTCCATGCAATATGGGAGAATCCCAACATGAACCTACAATAGAAATTGGCAAGGCATAAGAATCTATAAATCTTAGTGAGCATGGTTGGGGTTGGCTAGTAATGGATGAAATGGATCTTGGCTATATCCACATGCACACGATGCTCATAAAAAATATATCCTAGGCATTGGACCCTGTCCATGTCGAAGGAATATTTGTCCAAGTTTTCATATAGATTGTGCTATCATAGGGTGTGTAGAACATGATAAATATGATGAAAGTGTTCTACCAAAGTCTTTCTATGGATGAGGATGTCATCCAAATACAACACTAAAAAAATTTTGGTCAAAGAATTTAATATATCATCCATCATCCTCATGAAAATTTCTTAGGAATTTTTCAAACCAAAGGGCATGACCAACCATTCAAAATTACCTTCTTTTCACTTGAAGCAAGTCTTCCATACATATGTGTTCTTTATTGGGACATGATGGTATCCAGACTTTAGATCAATCTTACTGAAGTATTTGGCCCCTGTAAGATTCTACTCTTATGTGCACTTATGATGTGACTTATTCTTTAAGGACACTTGCGTGCAAGTGATCTGGTTCATTATATGAGTGATTTCTTCACTTATGGATTTTGATGATGAGATTGTGATTTATGATGTTTTGTTATGTTATTATGTATAGAAAGGTTCTATTGAATAGTTTCTCCTAAGTGTGCAAGACTCTTGATAGGTTGAGGATTCCAACAACATCGATGGACCTCCTTAGACTCCAGATTGAGTCAGGGAGTGGACTATCTATGGTTTGCGTATTTATGTTATTGTATATGTGACATATGAATGATATAATATGATGTTGTTTATGGATCACTGATGTTTGTTGATGGATGCAGGTTGATGATAGCTTGCTAATCAAACTCACATTTGGAGTAGCGGGGTCATGCACGACAACAAGAGATATTGAGGGAGAGGTGTGGCAACAACCTTGCCTCATCCTACTAGCACTCTCATCGTGGCTCAAATTGTAGGTTAACTATTACCTATTTCGAGAGATACACGATGCCATGAGGGAAGACTGTGATAGTCACTCATGATGATTCTAAGGGGTGCACAATAAGGTAGGGTCCTTCTTCCTTTGAGTCCCTTAGTCTCCCACAAGGTCACCTGATGAAGTATTGAATCCAGGGGTTTGACATCTACCAAAATCATTCAAAAGGCGAGTGGCACCCTTGGAGCACATAGTGCATCTTGAAGGGTATGTCACGTAAATGAAACACAAATGCAGGTGACTAGAACCCTTTGAGCACAAAGTGCGTCTTGAAGGGTATGTTGTGATTCTTACACTGGTGAGTTAATGAAGCTAGTATCCAGAAAACTATGTCTCTTTAGGACTTGGTCAGCCTTAAAATGAATGTTGCCTAAGTAAAAATTAATAATAATAAACTTTCCCTTAACAAAAAATTTTGTTGAGCCTAAAAGAATTTAAGCCTATGTCTAAATAGCTATTGAAAACTAAATTTAATTAAGCAAGTAATAAAAGGGGGATGAAGAAAATGGGGGGTGAAAATTTAAATTAAAAAGAGAAATTTTTGAAGGGTTAAATTATTTAAAAATATTAAAGATTGGCTAACTACAAACCTTCTATGCTAATTTAGAACTAGGACCAAAAAAGGGGAAACTTAATACAAATGTAATGGGGAACATAGAAGGGAATCTATCCTAGATAACTTTCTAATTTCTAACTCAACTAAGCTTTAAGAAAGGCGTCAGTCATTAAAAGGAATGTAAGGGAATAAAGGGACATCAAGGAGAATTTTTAGGAACATTTTTGGGTGGGTGAGGAAAATTGGCCATTTAAATTAAATTAATTAATTAATTTCTAGTGCAACTAAGGGGCTTGGTGACATGTGTACATGGGAGGTTTATCCTAATGAAATTTAATAAAAAGAATCTAATGAGGGTTTTGGAAACTAATCACAAAGAAAACTCTATAAAAGGAATGGCAGAGGAGGAGCATAAGGATGACTGGTAGGCTTAAGTTTACACTGTCAATATATTTCTTATGGGAATTAGGATGCCCAGCTTAAGAGGGAGTGGTAGCTCGACCTTGCAAGGTGAGATGGGATAAATATTTTCTCTTGGTTCTGTGTGCATGGCCCGTTTGCGGCTCGGGGGGCTTAGGAGGAAGAAGAGTACCCGTAGTGTTGGCTGGGAGGTACCAGTGAGGTCTCAATGGTTAACAAGTAGGAGATGGATGGAGTGTGAGCATAGGACAATGGATTCTTCGTCTTTGGTTATGGTACACAGGTGTTATTTTTTCATTAGCAATTTCATTAAATATTTGTATGTGGGATTAGATAATGATGAATTAGATAATTAGATAATGATAGGAAGAAGAGTACCCGTAGTGTTGGCTGGGAGGTACCAGTGAGGTCTCAATGGTTAACAAGTAGGAGATGGATGGAGTGTGAGCATAGGACAATGGATTCTTCGTCTTTGGTTATGGTACACAGGTGTTATTTTTTCATTAGCAATTTCATTAAATATTTGTATGTGGGATTAGATAATGATGAATTAGATAATTAGATAATGATTTATGTGTTTTCATTCCTTCATTAGATAATCTTACTGGTTGTTTTTCACATCATTATGAAATCCTACCACGAAATACAAGAAGGAATGTTGTATACGAAATACAAGAAGGAAGGTAACAATGATCTTCAACAAACTGTGTATTGTGATTTTTAGTTTATGGTATTTATAAGAGGGTTGGGTTCCCCACTCCATTGGGATAGGATTAAAAATGCAAGGGAACTTCCTCCCAGGCAAACTGATTGTTTGCTGGACAACTTCAACGCTTGCAGTGTTCCTTCCAGAGGCTATCGATCTTGGTTAAAATAAATTAATGCTCTGCTTCTTTCATCAAACAGGTGACTATCACTCTATGTCCTCCCTTTTGCATTGGGAGAGGGTCTCCTCCAAAGTTTCCCTCCCAAGTCTTCGTTCCTCCTGAGAGACTACTTCTATATGTATTATTCCTTCCTCTAGTCCTGTCTCTATCCAAGTGAGTGCTATGCAGTGGATTTTTCATCATCCATGCTACATTTATGGCAGTTTTTGGAATCTGATTCCCAAGTGTATACAAATTGATCTACTTTTCCTATAGGTTTCCAGGGTTGAGAAATTAAACTCCTTGCATGCACTAAACTTTAGGTAGTGTTGATAGTCTTAGATTCTAGTCCCTTGTGTGAAATGCAATTTATTATGACGAGTGATTGCAATATTGGAGATAGGAATTTGTTGTGATTACAGGTTAGATTTTGGTGCGCATCGATTACTGATGAGGCATGTATAATGAAGTGATTAAGATTAAAACGTGCATGGAATGATGTTTGGGTTAATGTTTAGATTTTACTTTTCTCGCACACAATGAAAGTTTACGGCAATGATTGATTGTTGCGATTTTTATTCTGTGCGCATTGAAGGCTTAATGTATTGAATGCTTGATTGGTTTTAATTCTTGCACCAAATAATTTATTGTAATGAATGATGGTGTCGATATGTGTTCATCATTCACGACGATGATGTGTCAACTTTATTGCATGATTGTTGTTAATGCATTATTGTTTTTTCATTTAGATAATTCACTTTTGTCGATGATGAAATTATTAAATGGTGATGTATTTTTCCTAATGCAACATTAAAATAATTTTTTTTTACCTGTTGTTGTCACTTTTGTTGTTGTAACGATGGGTATGTGACATATGGTATCATAGAAGGTTCAACCCTGTGACTGTGGATAGCCATGCCTTCCACTGAAATAATCCCTTGATTAATACTCAATGTTGGATAGCCATGCCTTCCACTGAAATAATCCCTTGATTAATACTCAATGTTGATTGAATTGTTAACCTGTCCTTGCGGTAATCACAGTTGGAGGACACCGAAAATATTCATAACCTAGTGTTGGGGAAGGAGGCACAACACCTCTAGAAGTGTCTGCACCCTAGGAGACTAAACCACAAGGGGAATAACAAGTCCTTGGGCAGGATTTGATTGATGTGAGGGATGTGGATTTACTGACAATGTCCTTCCAGGGAATGTCAAAACCCTTCACTAACCATATGTGATGAGATAAGGCGAGGGTGCCTATACCCCTGAGGGTCTACAACGTGCCCCAGCCAGTATGAGTAGCTTTCATGAAAAACTTGAGAGGGTTAAGTTCATGAGTCCACGAGTGCCATGGATGGATCAACCATTGAGGCATGGTTGGAGAGCCAAGAAATGTGCGTCACACTTCACATTTACAAACTCCAACACAAAGGTCTGCATAGGCGATCTTCAGCTAAATGGGAGAACTCTTCTATGGAGGAAGATGCTCCTACCTTAGCTAAACTTGTTTGTCGAAGTCGTGTTATGGGAACAGTTTGAGGAACGGTTATGGGAGACATATTTTTCAAAGGAATTCATTGAGTGCTAACTCGACGAGTTCAATTACTTACGACAGGGTGGTCGTATGGTTCTAGATTATGAGACCAGATTTATCGAGCTACTTAAGTATGCCTCACATCTAAAAAACAAAGAAGTTGGAGATCGACAAGTTTGTGATTGGCCTTAACTCTAGATTTCATGCAAAGGTGAGGATCTAAATGCCTCGGACATTGCATGATGCAGTCCAATAGGCCTATTAGATAAGGAATATTTGACTGCGTGAGTCTGAGAAGGACTCCTACAATACTATTTGGACTAACAACATCTGGTGCACAATAGCATCAGACGTCGTCCAAACTAGAACTTTTGGTATCAAGATACGTCTATAGGACCATTTTTCATGACACCTTCATGTTAGGTTCCTTAGTAGAGGGCTCCCTATGGTGGACCACTGCATCTGCGAAAACACCACTAGCATTCGCCCTCTAGGCTTGCCAGCAAAAAATACCAAGATCTTAGATTAGTGGGCCAATAACTTCTGTTCCAGGGCCAAGAGTACTGGACTGGAGGTAGGCGATGATCATGTGGAGATTCACCTTACAAGAAATACTGTCTGGTTGAAAGGACTAGAGATATTGAGTCATAGGACACACTACCATCACAAAGATGGGAAAGGCCCATAGGATTCATGACCATGGTAAAATAACCTCTAGGCTGAGCACCATTCCACTGTGCTCAGGGCATCAGGTTCCATCGCCAAATGAAATTTTAGTATTTGTTAGACCCCAATGCTACGAAGAGATCTAATTATACTATCGCACTGAAGGGATTGGGTAAGGGTTTCAACAAGATGAGTTAAGATTCATCATTGTGGATTAGGGTACCAACCGAATGGTTGGAGAAAGGGGTATGAATTGTCACTTTAACCTGGGGATAGTGTAATCAAGTACTGAACTATGTCATTATATTAAGATCTTATGATGACATGATCAATATGGATTGGTGGGAATCACATGATGCGATACTCAATGGTAAGATGAGGCGGTTGAGTTGGAATGACAATGAAGAAAAAAGAAGTGTGATTGTAGGATGAAAAAAAGGAGTGCTCCTGAGGTTCATTTCTTCCCTACAACTACAGAGAGAAGATGCAAGGATGAAATTTATATTCATACTTAGCATCAAATGACAAGGGTGTGGCATAAGGATTATAAGACCTTCCAATTTTATGAGAGTTTACAGACATGATTCCCAGAAGAATTACCAGGTGTGTCGCCCAAAGCCAAGATAGAATTTACCATCGACCTAAAACTTGGAACTGAACTGATGGGAAGAAATCCTTATTAGATGTCGACCCCTGAGTTAGAGGAGTTGAAAGTGCAACTGAAGGATTTTTTGGACCTAGGACTTATACGTCTAAGTGTATCACCTAGGCTTGCTCCTGTTAATTTCATACGAAAGAAAGATGGGTTGTGGAGACTTTGCTTAACTACCATCAAGTATTCCTTGACAACATTTTGATATATTATCGGATGACAAAAGATCAGGATGAAATTATATGCTTGGTACTTTCGTGTTACAAGGGAAAACATTTATGAGAAGAATTGAAAATGCCATTGAGGATTCATTGTTTAGGGAATGTTATCTCTGGTGAAGGGATCATTGTGGATCCAATGAAGGTAGAGGCTATTTGATGCAGGCGAGTGGGTTCCTACACCTTAGACTCACCCGTTCACATGATAGTTCTCAAAAACCCCCTTTCTGCTAAGCCAAATCAGCTCTTTCGATTCCTGAGTGGAATCCTTGTCAAATGCTCGATCCACAGGTCTTGTTCACCCTCACGGCCTTCTATACCCACCGTGAACAAATTCCCCATGGGAATGTTGTTATTGGAATTCGGGGTTTCGGTATTTCTATGGTCGAGAGTCACTAACCCTTTGAACTCCCAATCATTGATTCTCCGATGAGTGCTTTTCACTATGAGCTAGACCCTACCAGCTATACCTTGGTCCATATGACCACACCAATAAGACTGCAGTCAAACCCCCCATTGGAGTTTCGACGTTTACGATGACACAATGTTTATGTCCACGGGACTCATGATTCTCCGATCCTAGATGGTTCCTTTCATGTGCTATCCCTCTTGATCTTAACTCCCACCATATGACAACTACCTCCGTGTCCGTGGCCTTACCTCCCTTCGTGGTTACTCCTATCGGAGTTTTGGCACTTGCAATGTCACAATTCGCAAGTCCTTTGGATTCCCGATCCTCCGATACCCGATGCACTCCTTTCGTGCTAGCCTCTCCAAGCTATACAAAGGTCCATGTGGCTGCTATCCATGACCATAGTCAAACCTCCTGTCAGGGTTTCGAGGTTCGTGCTTTCGAAATGCAAAGTTTCCGCATCGACAAAAACCCCGATATGCCGATCCCCGATGCATCGGTCCTCCGATGGTTCACGGCCATTGACCTGTCAACGGTCCTTCCACTCGTCGTGAAAGTCTACCACCTGTCCTCCCAAATGGATGATCCCGATTACATCAGGATTTTGGGGCTTCCAATGTCTCGTTCCCCTTGTCCTCAGGAACTCTGATTTCCCGATTGACGATATGCCGACGACTGATTGATCTCCAACACTTGTCCCTCAGATGGACGACTCTGATATTGTCGGAATTTCTCCTCCTATCCATGAGGACTTAACCTCCGTGTACCTTACATAGATCCGATAGCTGACGGGATCTTGATTCAGATCTAATGGCCCATACCTGTTCTCCCTTTATGCGTGCTCCTCCGGCTGCTCCTTGGACATTGAAAACCAACGGTTCAGATTATATTGGTCGATCCAGCGGCTGCTATGCTTCTCCCTGAGCTTCCCGCATGCCTACTCTATGTGCTTGGAATAATTTGAACTTCTCAAAGGCCACAACCTTTATTTTCTTTCCTCAACAGGCTCTCGAACTATGAGCTTCACCGTGCGTGTACAAACGCTTGCTCCTTCTGAGCTTTTCTTCTCCTTTTGTATCCTTAAAGGATTCTTTCAACTACTGCACTCCTTGCAGATCCTTCTCATGTGCACACAATGTGTTATCTTTCCGAAGCTTCTGCAACCACTTAGGCCCCTTAGGGTATTTTTTTCCCTCTTCTCCCTCAAATGGAGAAACTAACGCCTCCCTGGTTGTCCTGCTGCTCAAGCAACTTCTCGCTGAGCCTCTCTGGGTGTTCAACAACCCAGTAAAAGTCCCTTAGTGGACACTTCTTTCAGCTCTAGAACTCAAAGAGTTCTTCCCTCTCTTCTGTGCCTATTTGCACACTTGCTCGACGCCCTCCTGGCAGTGTATCTTCTCCTCCCCAGAACGTTCAACAGTTATGTTCTCCTTGTGCACTCAAGCACTTCGCTCGATGCCCACCTAGTAGAGCACCCAGAACCCTCAGTGATTTTACTCCCTTCTTCAACTCTCAATAGAGTTCTTCTTAATGCACCATTTTGCATACGCTCAATGCCCACTTGGCAGAGCTCTCACAGAACTTAGAGAAAAGTTCTATCTGCAACTGTGTTCCTTTCACACAGCCTTGCCTCTTGAGGTGTTCAACAACCTCAAAGGTCTTCCTCCTGAGTTGATGACTTCAGCTTCTGTGCCTTGAGCATGTCTTTGTCTAACTCCTCAGAGTACAGAAATGCATCCTCTGTGCATGGCCCTCAAAACCGTCAACGTTCTGTCAGACCCTCCTGGTATGAAGCCTCAAAGACCTTCAATCCTGAAATCAAAACAACCCTGCAATGAACAACTATAGCATACATTCACAATATGAAGAACACTCACAGACATCCATA
>CBVK0100352764.1:0-20568 GCA_900067695.1 Picea abies
CGCCCCAGCCCCAACCCCCCGCCCAAGAATTAGGTCCCATGGTAAGGTCCCATGGCGATGTTCGACATCGCCCCCATGTTATATATATATATATTGTATTTTTTTATTTTTTTTTCTATGAAATTTGATATTTTTCACTTTTTAAACAAAAATTTAAATTTTTTTGTAATGTTAGGTTTTTTTCTAAGTTTTTTTTTTTTTAATTATTTTGTATTAAATTTGTATTTTAAGTGTTTTAATTTGATTATATATATGTGTGTGTGTGTGTTTAACTTTTCTAAAGTTTTTGGATCATAATTTTTTTTTATCCTTTTTTTCCCATTTTCCCTCATTTAAAATTAGTTTATATATATTTTTTGTTTTTTTGTTTTTTTTTCACCTTACTTTTTAAAGTTTTTCTTTGATTTTGTAATTATATAAACTTGTTTTTCAATTTTATTTTCTTTCTTTTTTAATTTCAAGTTTTTTAGTTTTTTTTTTTAGTTTTAATTTATCAAAAAAATATTCAATTATATTTTTTTGCTATTTTTTAGTTTTAATTTATCAAAAAAATATTCAATTATATTTTTTTGCTAAATTAATTAAGGAAACGAAAAACATTATTTTCAAAAATGTAAATGGTAAAAAATATTTTAACACTGAAAGAAGCATGGTTGGGGGGTGCTACTAGTAGCACCATTTTTAAAAACGGAGTTAAAAACTTGACCCCCAAGATAGAGTTCTTGTTAAGTTGGTAACTATGTTATATTTGAATTATTATTCCATGGACGTATTTGTCATGTATGTTAATGGATTAAGCTAATCTATATGCTAACACTATACATTATCACTATATGCTTATGTATCTTGGTTGTTGAGGACAAGTTGCAAGTATAAAGCTTTGGGTTGTGTGCTCAACGGTCGTCTTCATCGAACGTATGGACCAGGTAGGCTCATAGCCTTGTCTTGTTAGCATTTATTTTATATGACATACTTGAGATTAAAGTTGATTTCTGTGTGTCATTCTGTCTGTTGTGGTTTACCCCTTGCCATAGAGAGATTTTCCTTGTAACAACAATATGTTCATTTCTCTGTCTTGTAGCATTTTATGGGCATTCATAAGACTTATGACCAAATTGATTGCATTTATAACATCTCGTCTGAAAGTCTCTGCCTCTACCTCGACTTCTGGAGTAAGGTCTTCTTCCTCTTGATTCATTGCTTTTGGTTGTTTGTTCTTGTTGTTTTGAACTACTGGACTGTGAAGACACACCATGATTATTTTCTTGGCTTCTCCTAGCCAACTTCTCTTCATCTTTCAAGGCAAATTGATATGCCTCCTCTACACTTTTAGGTGCAGCAAACTCATCTCATCTTGGATTTCAAATCTCATCCCATTCATGTATCTAGCTACTCTTTTCAAAAGTATCTTCTGCTTTTTTGTCCTCTGCCTCTTGACACACCATGATTATTTCTTGGCTTCTCCTAGCAAACTTCTCTTCATCTTTCAAGGCAAATTGATATGCCTCCTCTACACTTTTAGGTGCTAGCAAACTCATCTCATCTTGGATTTCAAATCTCATCCCATTCATGTATCTAGCTACTCTTTTCAAAAGTATCTTCTATATACCCTGCTCTAATATTCACTTTGTAAAATTCTTTAGTATAATCTTTGACTATCATTAACTTTGGATTTTGTTTCTTTTTAAATAAAAACAATTGATAATCTTTGGGAAAGAATTTACCCTTAATTTTAGCAATCATTCTATTCCATCTCTTGAACTTTGCTTTTCCTTTCCTTCTCCTCTCTTCATGCACTCCATCCCACCAGAGAGATGCATGTCCTCTCAACTTTGTGACATCAAACTTCACTCACTTTTCTTCATCGACTTCTCCATAATCAAATTATTTGTCTAAAGCATTGATCCAATCGATCAATTCGTCCGCCTCCAGGCTACCATTGTACGTTGGCACCTCTATCCTCGGCCTTGAACTGGCTCGAGACTAATCTCAACATTATGATATCCACATCTTCTTCAATGTGTTCATCCCCTTCCGCGAGAGAATCTTCCTCTGGTTCACTGAAATCTCTTGTTTCAGCGTCATGTTATCTGGCATTCTCAATGGCCTCTAATCATTCTTGCAGATTTCTCACCTCCTCCAAAACCTTTATATTTTCAATCGATCATCCTCCTCGACCCCGGCCTCTTCCTCGGACTCTAAATGTCATTTCCTGACAAAGGATATATTCTTGTACACTAACAGGAATTAATTATTGCTCTAATACCGCTAATGGTGCAGGAGAGAGGTAGACCATTCACCTCATACACTATTATCCTCTTCTTTGATGCAGAATTCCTTCTTGTGGATGGTAGGGTGGCTCCATAGTCGAAACACCCTGAAGATTCACTTCCTTAAGCCAAAGGCTTCACCTTTATAATGTTCGAGCCTTTACAAAAGGATTAACAAAACGCCTTTAAAACCTCCCGAAAGGCGCTTGACCAAAACAAGTCAAAATCCCAAAAGCCCGAAACAATGAGTTTTCGCTCTTTATACACCCAAAACCCGAAGGCCGAAAGGAAATTTCAGAGCCCAAAAAGAAGTTAGAGACGCGAAATACAGTAAAAACGCTTGAAACTACTGTTGCTCTATTCTTCGATTCAAAAGGGAAAACTTTCTCTTGTGCCTTGTATTTGGACTTTCTAGAACAAATTCTACAGCTAATTAACACCAAAACCACTTCACTCATTCATTTCTGATATTTTAACAACTCCATCATCATATAGGTTTCATTCAACAGGTGCATAAACGCTCAATGAACATCATAACCCAGAATGGGAAAGAGGAGAATAGATGAAGAGAAATCAACACAATTCTGAATTCATACTTTCAAAACCACTCCCAAATCCACCTTCTGCAGTGCTCAAATTTGGTTTAAATACACAGAAAGGTGAATCAATCATATCCGATAAGGATCGATCAAATCAACTATTTTTAACTAAAATCAACTAAATCCTAACATATCATCACCATCGAACAATTCACTGACAACGAATACATCTTTGATTTTGGGAACGAAATCCCTCATTCCAACATATTTTATTTATAGATCCTAAGTTAAGGGAACCTACTACCTTTAGTAAATATTTTGTTCGAGCTTCTAGAGGTCAAGATTGACTTTCGAGTGATGGTCCTACATCAAAGTGTTTCAATTTGATTCTGCAATTCATAGCTGTACGATTGTTATTTTTTGATTTCTTGAGAGGCGTTTTGTAAACACTTTTCTACTTTACTCATTTGTTATTTTTAACATGCTCATTTATCAAGCTTATCAAGCTTACTTGTAGTTGCTTGCTTGAATTCTTTTATTTTCTTGCACGCTCGTTTGATTTTTTTGCGTTGCTTAAGGTGTCGAGTACTATCGAGAATGAACCTTAAAGTTTGATTACAATGACTAAATTTGATGACTCACTTGACCTTCTTATTCAAATTTCAAACTCTGATCAAAAGATTTATCCTTATTCAAATTTTTACAATTCAATTGTGAATCAAGAATGGTTGCTCTTGATTTACAAATTAACATTTTACTAATTGACAAAGATGATAATTTTTAAGAGAACTTCAATACACTTGATTGTTGCAATGAACAATGTACTTCAATCATTTGAATACTTTGCCATATTAAATATATGTACTTTGCCATATTAAATATATGTAGCACTAGACAACATAAGCATCAAAGAAAATGTTCACAAACACACACAAGTACAAGTACAAATGTCGTTAGAGCAAAAATTTTGATTTTATTATTGGATTTTCCTACTTGTAATCATAATGCACAAATACAATGACTTCATCAAAAGTCTTTAATTATCTTCCTATCTCAACCCAAACCATGTTACAAGCTCTTACCAAATTAAAACTTTTGGATGGAAAAAAATGTCTCGGGACCAAAATATATAGCCCTAGAAGAGGCCGAAGCTTCTTAGGTTATCTTCAACGAGATCAAATTAATTTGAAAGCTGGGCGAAATCAGGATCAAATAGAACGATTTCCTCATCGAATTTTGTAGGCTTGAAGCCAAGATTAGTCTCCGCGTGCTATGAATGTCAAAATGCTTGTGTTTTCCAGAAATTGGAAAGTCCCATGCGCAGATACCTATCTACACCTCTCTACCACTGGGTAAAATCTCAACTCGCTTGCCCAGGAATGCCTACAAATGCAAGGGACCTCCGATGTGGATCGAACTCCATATCAGATCGTTGTCATGTGCAGATCGTTTGGAGAAATCTCATGCAAACCTTCTCTTGTGGACATCCCATGGATCATAATAGTGAGCAGTAGAAAGAGATCTACAATCTGGATGATAGATAGATCTGCAGTCTGAATTTTAGATCTCTATGTTCCACCAAATTTCAAATTGCTGGTTCAAACGCAGATTGAACGCTAGAAATCGCTGGAAATTGCTGATGTTGCGTGTTTCTGGCAGATCACATGGATCGATGAACATCGATGGGCAAATCATTAATAAGGAAACAGATCCGCGTAGATCACAGAGTATTGAACAGGTCGATTGATAAAGAGAGCGAAAATACACCATACAAGACCGTCTAGTGCAGCCTGCAATGATCTAGACACCAATCGAGTGCTGAAATGTTGTGAAAACCTATTGAAATGCCTCTATTTGAAGCGGATTGTTAGCATGAAAAATCTTCAATTCGCTTTTGTGTGAGAAATCTATAGATCTGAACATATTTCATTGGGTACTCAGAGAGTCCAAATGACAATTCAAAGCCGAGGAGAAATAGCAAAACTCAGCACATCTATTTCTCTTGTTGCAGATCTGTGTATTGGATCTATACCATATAAATGATGTTCAACACCGGGGAGTATTGAAAGAGCTTCAGCCCACATTGCATTCGTGCTCAACTTAACAACTTTATGTTAACAAATAGAGCACAAGTAAGATAAGACAAGAACAGGACGACCTAAAAGGTTTTATGCCATTCTCTTGCCTTTGTATTTATCTAATGATATGAATTTATTGGACCACTTCACTTCTAGATCTAGATTTTATTAACAACTCAACAGCCTTGGTGTTTAATTAGCCAAAAATTTGAAGTTGTTTGAAGGCAAAAAGACATTACCTCTCAAATGTGCATTTTAAACCCTAAACATATTAAAATGTTTACCACATTCACAAAACACTCAATGAAGAGGTGAGTAATAAGGACATCAAATGGATATACTTTGATGGTGATCACAGGGGATGGATTTTTAAAAGTTGGATTAGGAATGGATCAAAGAACCCGTGTAAGATGCACACTTAACCAAATATGATCCTTGGAACTAATTTTATTAACTACTTCAATTTTTGTATAAGACAATAGACATTTTCAGGACTATAGTTTTTTAATGTTGTAATTTTCATAGTTGTTTTATGATGAGATACTTCCTTGATATAGTTTACAGTTTACAGTTATATTTAAAGAGGCAAGCATACAAAACTACTATGACAATGGCTTAAAAGTGATTTCATTTATATTAATAAAATTACAGCTTTTTCCTTTGGAAAAAAATGAAAAAATACCTAAGAAAAAAACAATGCAAGAAAGAAAAAGAAAAAAAAATATGAAATGTAAAAACCTATGAAAACTAAAATTAAATAATAATAAAAACACACAATGAAAATTGATTATTAAAAAGGAAAAGAGATTTAAAAATAAATAAAATAAGGCAAACTTCCAAAAAATACAATTTAAGGTCTAAGTTTGAGGGGTCGAGGGATTCGATTGGGGAGGATGTAAGGAGTTAGTCTAGGGAGGGTTCATGAGAGGGCGAGGATTGGCTGAGGTGGTGATGAAAAGAGGATTCAAGTGGGAAGGAATAGCAACAATATAAAGAGGAGAGAAAGGGTGGAATATGGAAGGGGCATGGAGGGGCGACGAAGGGAGGCCAAGAAGGGAGTGGGAATGGGATGGGGGTCTTTTTTAATTTTGGTTTTTCCTTTGTTTTTTTAATTTTCTTACGTTTTGAAATTAAATCTTTTCTTTTCTTTTTTTTTCCTTTGTTTTTAAATTTTATTTATTTTATTATTTTTTTATTATTATTTCCATTGGTTTTTAAATTTTCTTTTCTTTTTCCCGAGATGGGGTGACACATGGAGCACACGCGTCAACGGATGGGGCGAATACGAAGGCAGTTAAAGCCCCTCGCCGCCACCCTCCTCCTCTGTCCAGTCGTGATGTCTAGTTTTCATGTCTGTTAAGGCTTAGTGCATTGGGTCTTAATGGAGACTCAGGTTCGGCTCCTCAACACCAATATGAAACAGTTAATAGTCATTACTCCTGCACTTATGGCTACCAGAGCCATCAACTCCTCTGCCCTCCTAGTCTTATCATCATGTGGGGGTTCCTATATTGGGCATTCGACCGCAATTCATGGTCTTATTTTGTTTGCTTTGCTCCATGCCTTGGCATTCCATCCTCTGTCTCTTGTTCGCACTTGGCATTCCATCCTCTGTCTCTTGTTCGCACCATTGTTGATTCCATTCGCCTTGCGCTTTGCTTAGCCATGCCTCATGAGAGAGGTAAGTCCCGATAAGGGCTAGCCTATTATAGCCGGTTTGGCAAGCAAAAACGACCATGACTAACCTCTTTCGCTCTCATCGTTGGCGACAACTCGAACCACTCACCCTCCTCTGATCAGAATTGGCATGAGGCGGCTCAACCGGAGCCCCATCCTTCAAGCACAAAGGGTCTCCATTGAGGTTGTCCGGTGGAAGAGGAAATTCCGCCCAACTTGAAGGAAATTTTGTCATTCTTGCCGACAACCACCTTGGAACAATGACCAACCACTTGCACCACCACCCCCTTCCAGGAGCCAGGCGAGACAGGTTGCAATGTGGAAGAGGAAATCCCTCTTCGGGAGGAGCACTCGGCACAGAATTTTGTTGCCACTGTGAAAGAGGACCCTTGCCACAGATTCTGTCGTTGCTAAGGATTTTGTCGTTGCTACCATGGAAGAGGAGCCTGGAACAAGCTGGGATGACGACGATGTTGAAGAGCAAGCTCACCCGACTCCCAGCTCTTGCAGGCTTACGAAAGACCACCTGGTCTTGACCTTCAAGATGCGCAAGGATTTTGCAGAGCAGCACAACCAGCACACCCTCAACAAGCGCTTGGACGTCATGTATGACTCCCTATCAAGCAAGCTTGTGAAAAGTCGATGCCCGACTTGTTGCCAGCCTTTCGTCTTCCGACTTCGCCAAGATAGACGCCCGGGTTCGCCTCATGTCTAGTGCTCTTACAAGTTTTTTCTCTGGTCATGTCTAGTGCTCTTACAAGTTTTTTCTCTGGTCTTAGTGTTAAGTTTTTTGTTCACCACAGACTCTAGTTCTGGATCAATACTTGGTCGGGGCACTCGGTCCACCGCATGTTCTGGTTTACACGCTTGTGGCAGAACAGGTGGCAAGTCCCCATGTTTTTGACAGATGTTTTTTTTAAGATTAATGAACAATGGTGTCCACGCGTTCTAGTTTCCACTGCAGTGGCAGAACAGATGGTGTGCTCTAGTGTATACTCAGACATGTGTGATTTTTGTTAAATACAATACTTTTTTATTTACAAAAAAAAATTATTTTCTTTTTATTATTATTATTATTAAGTTTCGGTTTTTTTTTCTCATTAACCTTTAAAAATATAAATTAAAACATATTTATTAAAAAAATATTTATTTAAAAAAAAAAAAAAAAAAAAAAAAAAAAAAAACAAATAAATAAATAAAATAACTTTAAAATAATAACAAACCCAATAAAAAGGGAGCATGCCCTTTTCCTAATTATTTTTACACAAAGTAGCCATTGAGAAAGAAGCTTTATCCTCTTTGCTGCAATTACTATTTTATATAGAGAGAATTGTGGCAAAGAGGATAGTCTCCTTCTCAATCCCTACTTGTGTAAAAACCATGTATTTACTTCATATAAATTATGACTATATTAAAAACACTTTATTTTGATTTATCCATTTGTTGATATCTCAAACACCAATAATAATGGCATACTTAAAAGTCAAAGCTTGTTTAACATTTGTGATTTTTTTTTATTAAACATGTATGCAGTCAAGGGAATCTTTAAGAAAATCAAAACGGACTTTGCAATGTATTTTGCAACACTGTTTAAGGTGACTCGACTTCTCCACAAATTACTTGAAAGAAATTCTTCACTAAACCAAACAAAGTATAATACAACATCAAGAGACATCTAGCAAGTAGCTTGCAAAGGTTTCCCAAACTAATTTAATGACTTTTGCTTAATGTTAAACATTATTAATAATTAATCTAGAGATTTGTGCTTGGGATACCACTACATTTCTAAATAAATCAACGGGTATATATTTTACCAAAGCTTAACATTCTCTTCTGTAATGTCTAGCAATTAGCAAATGCATGTCGACAGATTTTTTCCAGGCCATATATGACATTATTTTGTTCTAAACAAATTCTAGAATAGGCTTTGCAAGTTGCCATTATAATTACTAAAATTATTTTGAGTACTAACAAAAAACACGCATTCAAAATTCCATTCAAGAGCAAATTTTAACCTTTAATAGAGGGAAATAACACAACATAGTTATATTTATCTTAAGAGACTTTGATGATTGCTCTTACTCAATCTTCAAATTAGATTACTAAACATTATTCCCTCAAGCACAATCTTCAACTCATAAATTGCCCAAGCCATCACAATTAGCTCTCATACCAAATGTGAACCCTAAGGCTGCACCAATATTAAGCAATCAAACATATCAAATATGTCACACTTTGTAAATTATAAAAACAAACACTCAAACATAAGATGCAATCTTGGAGAGAAGGATTATCTAACCAACTATATTTCCTAATAAACACAAGGAATACAAAGTACCTCTTGTAACTCCCTAACCATCATGTGTTGTGACCTCCTCATTCATTACATTTATCAAAACCATGTCCCACAACTATGCACTTATAACATTTCATCCACATTCAATATTTGAATACTCGACCATGTATATTTTTTCTCATCTTTTAATATTGCAACATTTAAGATGTACATTTGGACTCAAATAGTCATTAATCCTACCATGAAAGATGAACACAGAAGTGATTATACACAATTACCTTAATCATGCATCTTTCCCTATATTGTTGGATCCTTTCCCCTTCTTGAATACCCCTAAATATTTGAATACTCGACCATGTATATTATTTCTCATCTTTTAATATTGCAACATTTAAGATGTACATTTGGACTCAAATAGTCATTAATCCTACCACGAAAGATGAACACGGAAGTGATTATACACAATTACCTTAATCATGCATCTTTCCCTATATTGTTGGATCCTTTCCCCTTCTTGAATACCCCTCAATATATATCAAATCTTGATCTTTCTCAAATACTTAATAGATCCTTCATGAATCTATATCAAAAAGGGATACATCATGGCTTCTTGAATACCCCTAAATATATATCAAATCTTGATCTTTCTCAAATACTTAATAGATCCTTCATGAATCTATATCAAAAAGGGATACATCATGGATTTGTACCAGATCCATTTCAAATATGTTTAGAATGGATATTCATGTAACTCCCTCCCCACAAAGGAAGGAAATAAAAATTTAAAAATAAAAATAAAAAACAACTCAACAATTACAAGAATTTCAACTCAATATGTGTCATTGAACTTTATCTATGTTATAGAGTGGCACATCAACTAGTATTCCCATTGTACAAGAACATTTATGTTGTACACGATTGTCGATTAATAGCCAAAAATTTGAAGAAATCCATTGAACTAATGTTGGTTCTTGTAGAAAAGGAAATTGATGTGGGCAATAGTAAGATATTGGGGCAACTCTATTTTCCATGTACTTGGCCATTGTTTCAGTGGTACTTTATCATTGTACAAATACCAATATCCATAACTACATAAACGTTCCTACATAAAAATCCATAATTCCTGGTTATGTAGGATTAAATTTGACAACTTACTCTGCTTCATTGAATCTAATTTGGATCTAATATCATATTTTAAACAATAATTTAACATATATACATGTGTGTGCATCATGCCCAACCGTATCATATCCAAAATTTTCTATAAAGCTTATGTATTTGTAGTCATCCCTATATCCGTTTTTGTATCCTAGTAACTTATTTCCCTTTTACTGAGGTCCCTGCTTGTGTGGTCAGCATTAGAATCTAGATTGCTTGTCTGGCATTATTGGGACTGGACAAACTCAAGGTGGACTTGAATAACAAGTATTTTACTTAAAGGGAAAACTTTGTCCTGACTACTGCAAAAACATCCAAGAGGTCCCTCGCTTCAAGATTTGATTTATTGTGTCATACCATTTCTAAAACTACTTGCATTATGCTATGATTTCAAATTATAGCATTTCTTGATGATGCATTTCTCGTTACTTGTGAGATCATTGACATCTTTCATGGAATTGAATGGTGATTTTGCTAACCCACAAGTTCAGACATCGATGTTTTGCCAAAGCCCCTAAAAATCAGTAATATCCTCCTTGTCGTGATTTATTAACCCCAGATAGTAGCAGACCTTTTCTTCGTTATTTTTGCCATTCACACTCGTCCTTGATTAAACATAATTGCATTGAACTGAGATTAATGTATTCCTTCGTTTTTTAAACTCATTAAAATGCAAGTTTCGAAAACATAAAAAGCTTCTCTATAAAACACTTCCTGAAGGAAAGAGTGATAAGCAAAATGATTGGCAGTGCCTTGGGTTTGAAGAAATGAATGACAATGCCCTGGGTTTGAAGAGTCACGAGCAAAAGGAGACCTCTCTGCTCTTTATATTTGCACTGGTGTTCCTTTGAACAGAACATGCAAGCATCCCTCATCTGAGTTATGCACTGGTGTTCCTTTGAACAGAACATGCAAGCATCCCTCATCTGAGTTATGACACTGCCTAAATAGATTTCATTTTAGAAGATATATCACATTTTGATAGTTTCCACCATCTTGGACAAATCCTTCAGATATTGTCATGTTCTTCAAATAATATACTTCATAGGATGGCACAAAGCCTATGATTCTTTACTATGGAATGAGACATATCTTTTTATGAACCCACAATTCAGCTTTGTGACTTGGATCTTTGTTATACCCTCACTACGCATTGTTATGTGCTTGAATTACTTCCACCTTCAGCCTTCTTATAAAAGCATGATGACCATTGTTATACAATCTGCTGCAATGATCATAGTATCTTTTCTCTTTTTCAACAAGCTACAAACCTGTAATGTTCGAAATCAGAGACCAATTGTGCTCCTATGATTGAATTTATAATTTAACTAGTAGCTAACGCTTGTGAGGACTTTGTTACAAATTTTTTTCTCCCAAAGCATTAAAAGCAAACAACATTAAGGCATTTTTTCTTCCCTTTTGCACCTACATTTTGATGAATTATTGAAAACAAACTTGTATATTGGACATACATAATGAGTATGGTGAATAAGAATTTCATAATAGACTCACCTATTAACATGACTTGTTTCCTTTGGTGTAAAGTAAACTGCCATGCCCTTGCGGGAGGATAAACACACAACTAAGAAAATGAGCATATTGTCTTCCATCAAAGGAGACTCTAGGTAGTGCATAGAAATGGAATTTAGCGAGTCTTTCTGAGAAATTATTTTGTCGCAACAAAGATGTGAATTCTTGGAAATGTCCCAACATGAGCACATTTTCAGATGAAGTCAATGACTCAGAGTTTTACATTTTCAGATGAAGTCAATGACTCAGAGTTTTGCATTTTCAGATGAAGTCAATGACTCAAAGAGTTTTACCCTAGTGGCCATTATAATAAGACAAAGTGAAAGTACTTTGTTACTATTTTGCAGATAACACTCTAATCCAGCTCTTCAACAAACCTCAAACTTATAAGTTGTATGGCATGCAAAAATTATAACATTTCAGAAGTTTAGAGGACAATCTGAGGCCCACTGCAGTGTACAGTGCACAGATAAATTCACAAACAGCAATAGATTGCACAGAAAGAGAAGGGGATTCCATCGACTACATGCAGACCTGCACCCCTTTGCTCTTAATTAGCTCAAATAGTTCCCTTAACTGTTTATATATGATTGGCAATAAGAAACAACCTTCCCATAAAAAATGAGAATATATTGAACTACTGATAAAAACTACACTCGAGCTGTTTAGTGACATTTGTATTTGCAAGAGATTGCATTTTTATTATTTGTTATTTCCTGCCGTAAGTTGAGTTTGGAGCTTGTAGCTATGCAAATGTGAATGAAGATTTGGAGAACCATTATGTTCCCTCTTTATCATGTGGCCTTCTATTTAGAAACATTAGAAAATGGGGAGGTGATCTGTTCTGAACATGTTGGAAGCATATCTTTAGACCCATGTATTTAAATCATATGAATCTACTACACTCAGTTTCTTGGCAAACTTTTCATTTCTTATCAAGTTATCATTCAATTTTTGACAGCATTGCACAAACTCAAATCACAATTACATTTCCTCTTGTAATCACCTCTTTTCTAAGAAACTATTCCATGGCAGTACAGACAAAGATGACTCATTGCTTATGAAAACCACAATAAATCTCATACGTAATGCACATGTTACATGGTGCAGAGGATGCCTAGGCTTAAAATGACTACCTCACTCGAGCCTTGCCAATACAAAGTAGACACTAAAATTGTATAGGCAATCTATCGGTCACCAAAAGGGGCTTGCATCAGATCAAACGCCGAATCAACAAGCTGCAAAACAACCAAAAAATGTATTCTGTAAGCCTATTGATTTCTAACAAACCAGTGAATCAAACCACAAAAGGCAAAGTCTTGCAGGTTTTAAAATCACGTCTTAAAGCATTTATGGACTTCAACATCTTCCCCAGATATTCAGGTGTGCCAAAAAAGTTCATAACAAAAAACTAATTACTCCAAGAGAAGACATGGCAGGCCACAGGATAAGTTTTAGTGAAACTGTCAAAAGTTATGCATGCATAATCCCTTCCTTATTTTAAACTTCAAGCATCCAATGGATGATTTTCATAAATTATAAGTTTCTGACTTGCACAACCAAGGATTTTCATGCACGTCTATATTCTTAGATTGTACTTGTCAATTTATTATCTGAATAAAAATGTCTTCTTCCCTGACATCCTCGTAACTCTTGATAAAATATGAAATATATTGTGAATACCTACCAAATTGGACTATTATGTCCACCAAAGGTACAAGTCTTCTAGTTGCAATGCTTCTACGTTAATTCATTCCTCGTCCATCCCTCATGGATTCTCGCAAAAATAATGATCTAGCTTGTTGACTAAATTCTATGTTATGAACCTAACCTGATAACTGCTAAAGAGCTGACTGTAAAATTTGCTGCTATAATTGAAAAAGATGCCTGTAACTGAAATTTGAGCTGAAAATTGGAGAACTTACAGGTGAAAAAAAAACATGAATTTTCTGGACGGAAATTGGAAAACTATACAGAAACCTGAAAATTTGTCAGCCAAGAAAACAATGCTAAAAAACTGGAAAATAGATTCAGTCACTTTTATTATTTCAGACAATTACAAAAGATAAAGTAACTTGCCTGAGGATGTATAGGTGCCAACTCATGCCTAAGTCTCCAAGGCAGTATGGGCACTGCACTTGGCCAGGGAATTAATCTCCCATAGACAACCTGTAGAATAGATTCTCCAAAAAGCTCCCCTCAACCTTAGTACTGATGTTTTTAAATAGATTGTTATTCCTCCAATATTAAGCAAGATAACAATAGGATAAGAATAATTCTAAGAATAGTACTAGAGGATATAAAGTAAGGTAAGATACTATTTTCGAGAAGATAAGAATGCCAATCTAGAAAATGATATGAGAAGATAAGATAAGATATAATAAGATAATTTTATTAATGTCCAACTAATAACCACAAATAGGTCAATGGGACTGCTGAGTACAACAGTGGGAGTGCAAAAGGCCCTTCCTATAAACATCCTGATAAAAGAGGATATACACTGCTAGATAAGATCTATAGTCCTAATTTGGTTAAGATATAGTAAGACACTATTTTGAATAACCATGCCAATTTAGAGAAGATAATAATATCTTAAGAGAAGAAATGTAGAAATAGTATCCTTAGATGTTCATCGTTATATTTTATCTCTTAATTAGTGTTTCACTCTGATGAAAAATCTGATAAAGTTTTCCACAAAATTCGTATAATTGGGGTAGGCAGAAATTGGAGGATGAGGACGACTCACGAGGACAAAGAAGACTGCCCACGCCGTGGGTTCAGTGTGTTGGTTCGTGTAACTCGTAGTGTTGCTTGGTGGCTCATGGGGTTTTCCCTACCCGTTTTCTCCTGTGATTCACAGGTGTACATCTATCCTTAAACCTGCACATCTTCCCCTCAGGCTGATCCATGTTTACATCTAGATGTTCCCTCCTCCAATGTGATAGGTACCTGCTTCTGTCAGGCTGCTATGGGTGCCCACGACTTTGTTGTGAGGTTGTTGTCTGTTGGGATAGTGGCTGTGACTGAGTGTCTTAAGCATTTCGAGGTTGTGCAATGCAACAAAGTCGGAGCTCTCTTGTGCCCTATAGCTTACTCTTTGTTGGGATAACTTCTGGTTTTGTGCTTTCTGTGGTAAGATGGGGCTTTACTAGTAACCTGTTTCCCTCACTCTTGATGAGACAGCTTTTACTATTGTGATGGCCCACGGGGCATATTTCCCTTATGGCTTCTGCAGATAGTAGCAAGATGGTCAATCCAGAGACTCTAGATTCCGTTATGACATACATGACTATGCAAGTAATGGATGCTATGAAAATCTAAAGGCAAAACCTTGATAGACAAGGTCGATGCTGTTAAGGGGGTTTAAATGGCCTTTCTACAGGTGATCTCCAGTTTATCGCCAATAATCCTTTATCTGGGGTTGAGTAGAAAGAAGTGGTCTTCAAGGCTATTCAAAGCACAGGGGTTTAAGTGTGTTCAAAGAAAGAGCTGAGAGGTTTGGCCCTACAGTGGGAACAATATCAGGAGGTCGCTCATCATAAGAAGCTTTTTTTTTTTCAAACAACGCGCTATCAAGTGTAAAGGGCACCTTGTTGAACCTCCACGTAGGGAGGCAAAGCAAGACAATATTAAGCAGAATCAGGTTATCAATGGACGCTCTTGCTCTTCAGAAGTTCTTTTTTATGTGGAGTTTTTCATCAATTGCTAGGGGGATCCCTCACTATTGAACCCTAATCCTCCCCTGCAATTGAGAGAGTTTGATACATATTTTAAATTTTTCAATAAATGTGAGGGTTATCTCTGTTGCAAAACGACTGAAGAAGAGGGTTGTCATTCTTCATTTCATATGGTGGATGCCCTTGGTAAAGGAGTTTAACAAGTGATATGTTGATAAGTGGGAGCTTAGGCATTGGACGGTGGAGTCTTCCCGAGTTTTGAGAAAGGGGTACATCTATGTAGCATTGTACAAGGATGAGGCGGCACATAAAATGTTTTGACAGTATGTCTTCTTGAGCACTTCTTGGGCATGAATTGATAAGATTGCACAACCTTTCGATTGACTACTTGTCTGGGACAAACGCAGTTCTCGCTCTTGACACCCTAATGCTCATGTCTATGTGGAGGCACATATTTCGAGGCAACTTCCTTCTGAGATTCATCTTCTTTACAATGGTTCTATGCATATACAAAAGGTCATCTACACAATCCTCTGAACTATTGCTTTGCTTGTTTCTCTTCAGACTTCTACTCATTTTATTAAAGATTGTCCTTTGCACAAACAAGAAAATTCTTCCTATCCTCGAAATCCCTATACTGAAAAACAAAATACCTCTGAAACTCCTTTCAAGCAAGTCTACGCCTCCTAGGGTTGCCAAATGAAAAACAAGAAAAAAATCTCAACAAGTGTCTAACCAGAGTGCTAGTTCTGCACCTCTAGGGGGTTAAAAAATGGATGCCAAACAAGAATGGTCAGTGCAGTCACAATCAACGAGGTCCCAAAGGTATTGATCACAATGTTCTTGATGTGCCTTTACAAGGGGGGTTGACGACTTGCCCTTAGATGTCAATAGGTACTACTAGCTTCCTTCCACGTACTGACTTGGATGATTCATAGGTATTGGGTGGTTCACAAGTCTCTTTGGCTGGTGCCCCCTCTAAGTTTGTTCATGTTAAAACTTATTTTGCATTCCTTGAGCAGGGACTTGATTTGGATTGCCCATGATGTTGAAACTCTTGGCTTGGAATATTGGGGGGGCAATTGGGGATGACACCATTCCATTGTTAGGAGGGTCATAGCTAGTCTACATCCTGATGTGTTCTTCCTACTAGAAGTCAAGGTCCTTAACTTTAAGTTCCATCTTCTTATGAACAACTGGAATGGAGAATACATTGTTACCTCACATGAGGGCGATGGGAAGCTACTTTTGTTGTTGCTTCCAAGCTTGCCCCATTTATTCTGGCTCACACAGAGGATCCCATGGCTCATCATTGTTTGATGATTTCTTTTGATAGTTGGCAAGGTATGGGGTCATTGCTTAGTGTATGCCCCTAATGACTTTACTGGACATATGTAGCCTTGGCGATGGATAGCCCACGTGCTTCCCCCTGTTAAGTGAGTCATTGGGGGCAATTTCAACATGGTTGAGTGGGATGGGAATCATGTTGGATGGCAGGAAACTATGCTCCCCTTAGATGAATGGTAATCCTGGAATAACTGCAAAAGTTCACTTGGTGTGTCAGATGCTGTGTGGGGCTAGAAGATCTTGGCAAAGGAAAGTTGGTAAATGTGACCCAATAGGAAAAGTGTTTTACAGTAGTTCTAGACTCAACTAGACAGGTTTTATGCCAATTCTCATGCAACCACCTTCTCATCTAGTGTGGAGCGCTATCTGCATGTGGATTTGTCCATTACTAATTCTGATCATTTTCCTAATTTCACTTGTATGCTCATTGGTGTTGATGACCAATATGAAGCCCACTCTTCCTTCAAGTTGAATACTTCACTTCTTATGTCTGTTGAGTATCAAAAGGCTGTTGCTCGGGTCTAGAATTTGGTCCCCCCTCCTGTAGGGGATAGTGGCTGGATCTTTTAGTGGAAGGAAATGATTCTCTGCACTATCAAGTTCATGCAGGGATGGGGTAAACTAATTGCTAGAAGCAGGCACAATAAGGAAACCCAACTTTGTGATAGACTTCTACTTGCCCGCAAAAGGGTGGAAGTTGATCCCTTTAATGTACAAATCCAACAAGATGTCAATGAATTGGAATCACCAGTACAAGCATTTGAAGATTATAAAGCAAAAGGGGCCAATATTAGGGGCCACATGCAATGGATGGTTAAGGGGGATGCACCCTCTAAGTTCTTTTTTCAATGCTTAAACGCAAACACAAATCATATAGGATTCTTGCACTTCAAGACCACAATGGTAATCTTGCAAAGGATGAAATGGTAATCTGATGAATCATTCATGATAACTTCCAAAGAATATTCACTTTAGGGTTTAGTCCTTTGCCAAATGCTCTGTAGCTTGTCAGACAGTTGGTCCCCCAAAAGGTTGTCCTAGTGAGAGGTTGTTTCCTTCTAGGGAGCTTGAGTTGGACGAGATGGAGGCAACCATGAGGGAGCTCAAGAATGACAAATCTTCATAGCCCAATGGGCTTCTCATAGAATTCTACAAATCAATGTGGCATGTGGTTAGTCCTGCATATTTGCAAATGTGTCAAGAAACATTGAGATGTGGTGCCATGGGGAAGATGGTTAATGTTGCCCTCATCAAACTCATTCCTAAAGGGGTTAAACAAGATTTGGTGGGTGGATGGGACCCAATTACTCTCTTTGATGTCTCTTACAAAATTCTAGTCAAAGCCTTGGCCAAGTGGATACATCTTTCAGTCACCCTAATAGTTCGAAAGAAGAAAACTAGTTTTATTAAAGGCACGTTTATTCTTGGTAACCTTCTAACTAACTAGGAGGCACTTGAATGGGCACCAAATTCTTGGGCAAAAGAAACTTTTTTTAAAATTGATATTTGATAAAGCATATGATAGAATTGAATGGGACTCCAATCTTAACATGTTGGACTAGTGAGAGTTTGGCTCTTTTAAAGGTGATTGGTAGCATCCCTTTTCACATGAGCATTGGCTAGATAGAGATAAGTTTATTAATGTCCAAATATTATGTCAATGGGACTGCTCAATACATAAGTCACAATACAAAGTGGGAATGTGAAGGTCACTCCTATAAAAGTAAGAAGCCAAACTTATCACTATGACCTAAGAGCAACTACTACAATGCCAAAAGGAAATACAAATCTTTGAAGCCGAGCTCGTGGGAAAGGACCTTAGTGCTCCAAGAGCCTATCATCAAGCTAAGGGAGGAGAGGGTCAACCTCTGAAGTTAAGTGTCAATCTCTCCTACCATCCAAGGCCGAAGGAAAGAATCTCTATATAGAAATCTAGTTGGACAAGCTAGATGCAACTCGAGAAGTGTCCCTCTGTCTAGAAGAGGTGAATTGTTGTCTAGATCTAGTGGAGGGGGGCTTTCTACTAGTCATGTGTATGCTATCCCAAGCCCTCATACGACACTTTCACATGGGTCTCACTATTGGGGATTGCACTGCCTCCCAGGGTCTAATAGATTTAGGAGTTGGAATGGTGCTACCCTATACTTGCCTCTTGGTGCCCCTATCCACTAAGAGCACCAAGAAGAAGGATGTGATCCACTGAGTAGTGTCCAGTCGAGTGGGGGGGCAAAGAATGTGGGCTCTAAACCTAAGGGCTTCTCTCAAGTATAATGCTAGGCATTGTTGGTCTAGATACCAGAAAAAGGTGGAGAGGGAATTACGAGACTTTCTAAACAGGTAGTGGAATCGACAACGTATCTCATAGTAACAAGGACATCTGAATATGAAGTGCTCATATGTCTTTGTCTCCTGTCTATGGTAGTTACAATGCTCTCTTCAACATGGCTTTCCTCAAGCTCCCTATCTTTATGTGATCGTTGTGAATACCATCCATTATTTGCTAGAGGATACTAGAATGCAAAGGAAAATTCATGGTATATCTATACATGGGGGTAATCAACTTCTTAATGTTCACTTTGCTTATGATTTGGCACTAAACCTCGAGCTAACTCAACAATCCGTGGAAGATATTTGCAAAAGCAATTAGAGAGGTTCTATGTGAAGAGAAAACTAAGGTACTTCTAATTAGTCAAGATGACCCACCTCTTTGGTTGAACCAGAAGTGGAAGATTATTTAGCCAAGAGAGATCTTACAGTATTTTGGTATTCCTTTTGGTGTGAAAACTTCTCTCGCTGATCAATAGTAGTGGATCATGGCCAAGTTTGAGAAGAAACTCCAAGCCTTGAGCCATCTTGATCTTCCTCTTGCAAGAAAAGTTACAATTGTTGACAAGATTCTAACAGTAGGGCACATTTATTACTCATATTGTATGTTCCCTTCTCATGCAACACACAAATGGTCAGAGCACATTCTCCTAAACTTCTTTTGGGGCAAGCAAGGGGGGGAGGTTGTGTTGTCCCCTCAAATGCCCCCCAACAATTGGGACATCATCAAGGGAAACCACTATAGGTTGTGCTAAACCTCTCCACTTTAGGCCAAGGAGTAAGAGTACTCTAGCCAAAGGGGTAACCCTAAATATTAGCAAGGACTACTTCTCAATGTCACCTAAGTAGTAACTCTATGGTCTTTTGGACTAGTGTGTTTCCAATCCAAGCGGATTATCCCTAATTCTTCCTTAAGATGTACCTTGAAAGCATAGTGGTTAAAGTAATTAAGTGACAACATTTTATAGAGGACAAATAGCTAACCACAATAGAGCTTGAACTATAGAGAACCTTCCCATTGGGTATTGTTGACCACCTATTTCAACTAGGGGGTCGACTCCATGTGCCATGAAGTTATGTACCTGATGGTGCAACAAGTTTGAAGACTTAATGGTTCTACAAGGCATTTTTGGCCTCGACATTTCTTTTTGTAACTGGAATTTTTGCTCCCCTGCGTGGGATAATAATTTAATGGGTCTGCATGGATCATATTGTAGGTTAGTTGCCTAGGACTTTATCATAGGGAAGTCCTTTCATCGAGTGTTTTTTTCCCCAGGTAATTAATTTGGCCTTATTGACCACCTATTTCAACTAGGGGGTTAACTCCATGTGCCATGAACCTATGTACCTAATGGTGCGACAAAGTTGAAGACTTACTGGTTCTACAAGGCATTTTTGGCCTCAGCACGTCTTTCTGTAATTGGAATTTCCGCTCTCCTGCATGGGATAATAATGTAATGGGTTTGTATGGATCATATTGTAGGTTAGTTGCCTAGGACTTTATCATTAAAGAAATCCTTTCATCGAGTGTTTTTTTTCCTGGGATAATTAATTTAGTCTAACCAGCCTTTTTAATTACCCTTGAGTTTTTCACTCCCACAATAATCCTCCAAAGTAGTGAAAGGCGTTCTAATGATCGAGCCCAATGGGTGACTAGGGTCTAGGAATATT